>CAAKHC010004347.1:0-16866 GCA_901007825.1 Macroramphosus scolopax | reverse complement strand
TCCCCAGCAGCTGATGCACAGAACCAGGCAGGATGCTTGAACACGGAAAGCTAAGATTTTGCAGCACTTGAATCCTCAGAAGGTTTTTGTGCAAGTGAATGTGTATGTGTATGTGTGTGTGTGTGTGTGTGTGTGTGGTCATGACTTGCCCTCAGGTGTGTGTGGCTGTGTGTTTTGACTAGATCGTCTGGGTTTGCACCTTGTTTGTCAGATAATATTTATATTCAAACTATCATGAGGAAGGGTGAAGGCTTCTATTGACTCGCAACCGTGGTGAGTCACCTGTGTGTATGTGTGTGTTTGGCTGCGAAGATGTGAGGACTCTGCCAGTGGGCACTGTGTGGCATCCAAAAGCAGCACAAACAAAGCACCAACAGACACGGCTACATGATGAAACCCGACAGCCTCGAGGGCGGGGGGAATGATCCATCTGTGTGTGTGTGTGTGTGTGTGTGTGTGTGTGTGTGTGTGTGTGTGTGTGTGTGTGTGTGTGTGTGTTATGAGCAGTCAGCAGGTTCTAAAGTAGGTCCTTAAGGAGCAATTTGTCTTAAGGGTAGTTTCAAACCCTGTCTGCTCTGTTTATATGGAAGCATTTGGTGTGGGTGTTTTTATGAGCAGCTGCTAAGTGTCAGACAATGTGTGTGTCCAAATATGCTCTAGGAAAGGTGAAAACTGAAAGAAAAGGAGTTTTCCTCAAAATTCTTCTTTTTTGTGTATATCTGTGTTCAATTGTTTGTTATAGTGGTTGTATGTGTGCTACGTGGGTGAGACACTGGTGTTTATTTAACTGGCAAATCCATATTTATTTGGTCTGCAGATTTGTTTGTGTTGGTTTTTCACATATTCCGAAAGCAACTTTCTTTTCTGTTGCATACATAATGTTTCAAATAAGGTACGCTGACTATTGTCTGTCTGACAATTGACCATTTCTGCCAGATGATTGCATCTCCAGTTATGTTATTATTATAATCTGTGTTTATTTGATGTAAAGCGAAGGTCAGTCCTCTGTAAAAGCAGCCCTTCCTCCTCCTCCTCCGCAGGAATCAGGAGCCTGCTGCTCACACTGTATAATCAAGAACTAATTTACATTTAACAGTCTGCTGGAGTTGACTGCCTGATTGCAAAGAAAATCACCAGTGCTGTTTAACTGTGAGCATTGTGCAAGATGAAGTGAAAACCACCTCTTTGTGGATTAGGACCTCTTCAAGATTCTCACAAGTAGCCTCCTTCAAAATCTATAGGCGACTTTGAATTAGTGTAACAACGGAGCAAACTTTGCTGAGCATAATGAAGGTCCTTGAAGCTGATTGCATTTCTGAACGTATAAAGTCCATGGCAAATTTGCTGAAAAAAGTGGTCAGCTTCTCCACTGTTTGTCTGTGGAGTCTATTTCCCCAACTACTTTGAACACTACGTTAGATGCTTATCTATTCACAGATTCAAACATTTGTAAGTCTATTTTCATTATGTTCTTGGTGGTGAAGTTCATTGGAGCCACTGTCAGGACAGGAAGTAAACAAGGTAACTATATCACCCGACAGGTCAGGCTAGCTCAGCTGTTAGCATTAGCTCAGCAGTTGTCACGCTAACTTCAGCTATTAATAATTTTTACTCAGCCATTATGAAGCCACAGATAACAATGTGAAACATGAATTATCAAGGTAAATTAAGCGATTTAAAAGCTCAACCAGAAGTTTTTAAAGCTAACTTCAGCAGTGAATGATTACGCGCTAATGTAAAAAAAAAAGCTAACTAACGATTACTAGCAAGTATGTTTGCAATCATGTAATCACGATTGCTTTGCTAAATGTCTTCTAAACCTACCAGCTTACTTTTACTATTTAAGCTGTACTTAAGTTTACTATTGTAAACACTTTGTTTGGGTCACAAACCAGTTTTTCTAACAAGGTTCAATGAGTTAGATGATGTTATGCGTTAGCGTTGTTCATAGGGATACACTGATGGTACAACTCATTAATTAATCACAATTAATGTTGCAAAAAAGTACCTGGAACTGTTTTGCAGGTTCATAAAGGTTTAACGTTTGGAGATATTTAGCAGAATGTCTAGAAAAGACTATGTTGTTTATACACCTGCAGATGTAGACTGACCAGGTGTATATTTATTTTTTACTTTGGCTTTAGCCGCACTTTCTGAGTAGGAAATGCCTGAAAACAAGTGCACATCTTTAATCTTACAGCTCATTTGGCTGTTTGCTGTCACAAATTATGAGAATTTTTTGTTCTCCAGTGTGATTGATACATTTTTGCTGTTGTGAAAGTGTGATTTTACCTTCTGTCATTGCTGTTGAAATGATCGAGGTTTAACAAATGTGAAACATTTTCCCACCAGGTGACCGATGTGAGTTTGACCGGAGGCAGGGCAGATGTGTGCCAGGCGTTTGCCGTAATGGAGGGACGTGTCGGGAGCTCTCAGGTGGGGGTTTCCGCTGCGAGTGTCCTCCAGGAGGTTACGAGCGACCGTACTGCACCATGACCGCCCGGTCCTTCCCACCTAAGTCCTTTGCCATGTTCCGGGGCCTCAGACAGAGATTTCATCTCTCCATCTCCTTGACGTGAGTAGAATAACTTTGTCTTTATTTTAACTTATCTTGGCTTTCTCTAAATCTGCTTAATATAAATTTACCTCCTTTTTCATTACACTTGTTGCTTTTATCTCTCATCGCTCTTAATCCAATGTCACCCAGACAGAGCTGCACAACCACAGTTCAGACACTTTGATTGTCAGTTCTTTCCCTCTTACAGACTCTCTCTCCTCCTCGCTTTAATCTATTTATGTCGTCTCCATCTCTGAGATCGGTGCTATTATTCAGGGTTTCTCTCTCTACTTCCTCCACCACTCTTCAGTGAGAAGTGTGGTTCCTCCTCCCTCCCTGCTCCTCTTTCATCTTGTCAATTGACTTTCAGTCACATCTCCTTTGCTTCTGTCTTTCCACTCTTCTTATCTTAAATCTTATCGTCCTCGTAGTCTCCTCTCTCTCTGGCTTGCCTATTTCAGACAAGGCTTGATGACCTGTTCTGGTGACCTCATGCTCTCTGCCTGAAGGATATATATACATATGGCATTTATCATGTGATCTAATATAATTGAAATATCCAATTAAATTCAGCTTTTCATATAAGAATCATAGAGGATAGTGGCAATTTCTTCCAAACTTGATGCTCTGTGTAGATTAACATGACTTTAGCACTCATCCACACTCTGTACGGGACTAAGATCATAATTATTAAACCTTTATAACCGTTAGCTACATCTTCTACCTATAAATGTTATGTTAATGTTACTGCAGAGGTCTACTGACTAAAGGGTCCTTTGTATTGCTTGCCCACTACTATTATGTCTTTGTTGCTCTTTCGCCTCTTCACATACTGAGTGATCATCTGTGGGAGATCTGAAGTGGTCCTCTGACTGCCAGCGGTCAGGCAGGCTTATGAGATGGTTGCCATGAGTGATGTTGTCTTATGATGGTTGCTAAGGTGACGTTGCCCACAGGGTTGCTGCTACACCTTTCTGGTCTCGAACACAGTGGTTGTTATGAAGACATACCAGTCATGATATTCTCACCAAATAAACATCTGTACATTTTTGGTGTGTAAAAGCAGTACATGCATCACTGTACCACTGACTTGTGACCCGCAGTCGAGTTGTGATGCAACTTCAAGAAGTCGAGCATGTCGTGACCGCTTGCTGAGACGCCGACTTTATGAAAATTTCAAATTGTTTCTCTCTTCCTAACTAGACTAATGTTGGTAAATCTAGGGGGCAGTTGTGATAGTTCTACCCAAAGGAATGAAAGACATTCTGCAATCTTGATGTTTTTCGGTTTATATTCTCAAACGTTTGGGCGAGGAAAGTATTCTCTTTCTTTGTAGAAAAAAAAGGTGCCCTTGAGGAAGTCAGGGATGTTTTTGAACAGATACTTTACAGTTTGTTTTAGCCTCAGTCTGCTCAACATTAAATCCATTATAGTCACATCTAGGAGTTATTCAGGTAAACCCGTATCTACATGATCAAGGGCATCACATTGGTCGCTTCAGTAAGTCAAATACATGTGTGTAAAGTTTGCCGAGCCATATCGTTGAATTTGACTTCCATATTATCTTATTGTGACTGTCTCAGTAGTGTCTGGCCGCAGATACTATCTACTCTGACCGTCAGTCTGCTCACCCTTGAGTCAGTGCTTCATTCTACGTACGCATATTGGCCTGATTTTCACATCAAGGTCAAACAGAACTTAATCATTATTCATGTCATTCACCTTCTCTCCAAGCAAACTGCAAAATGTCCTTTTTCCATGTCTCTTTTAAGCAAGTGTTGAGGTCGTCACAGCTATGAGTGGAATAATTGGAACCTGCTGAGCTTACAGATTTTTCATTAGTATGAACATACGCATTGCAAGCCTTTATGATATTGCTCCCAGACAGATATTAATTATATAAATTAAACACAATGAATGTTTTATACATGTAGAATTTAGTAAATACATGATACAAAATGAATGCAATATTAAAAATGCATAACATAACAATAAACTCAGAAACAAAACAGACATTTGGCCGTATGACATGGTCTTTACACCATCAGCCTCTGTATCTCCGCTTGCTCCACTCAACTCACAGTCTCCATTTACTCTGGCAAAGCTCAGGTAATATTATTTGCAGCTATTTCTGTTGTTTTGAAGAGATTAGATCTGCATTCCAGCAGATAGAATGACACAGCGCTGAGCAACAGCAGAGCCCTGTAAACAAGACTTATGTATAACCCTGCTTTTATTTTGGTCAGTGGCAACATTCTAGTAAACCCGAGTATCATGTTACGTTGATAATAGCATGCTCTTCTCCATTTTATAGCCGTATCGCAATAATGGATCTTTGTATTACAGCCACACCAATCACTGTGGATGTTTAATCCATACTTACATACTTTAAGTTAGAAACTTAGAAATGAAGTACTTTGGAGACTCTTTCATCTGTGTACTTATTTTAACTTGCTAGTCAGGCGGGCTTCTATCCTGTTGTTGATGCACTTTTAATGTTCCTAAAGGGGGAGAAGCCTGCAAGCAAACTTACAGAACCTCCCCTTGAATAACAAGCATGAGTACACACATTTCAACTTGTTACTTTTCCAGATGAAAGGACCTTTTAAAGTGAACATTTTTCTGCAGTGAGAATCTCTGTGTCTTGTTGCCAGGAGATTTGTCATCTGTGCTGTAGTGTCAAACAATGCTTTTGATCGGGGTGTGTTAACATGGCAGCCTTAGCCTCATTGCGTCCCTCCAGCCTCGTTGTAGAGTGGAAGGCTGCAGCGAGATGGCTTAGGAACTGTGATACAGTTTGAATTCTTTTTCTTCACTAATACTCAGCCTGTATGAGGATGCTTGCAGGAGGCACGCATGTTTTGCTGTTTCAAGTGAGGTATTGTTTGGCTCAGTGTATCCGAGCTGAATATTAAATTTACAAAGCCAAGAGTGAATATTCTCATCTGAAAATATATGAATATCATACAATATATTTAAGTCACATGTATATTGTCAGGATATCATCTTACAAGTAGAATACTTATTATGGACTTCTGTGTGTGTATTTTCCAGTTTTGCAACCCTCGAGAACAATGGTCTTCTCTTCTATAATGGACGCTTCAACGAGAAGCACGACTTCATTGCTTTGGAGATCCAAGAGGGACAAGTGGTGCTGAAATATTCCACAGGTATTGTATTTGTTTGTCTGTTTATGCAATTTCATGAGAACAATACATTCCCACACGCTAAGAAAAACATGACAATCTTTATTTTACTTAAAGGAAATCTTTTGGCATTATAGTAGGAATGTGTTGAGATAAGGATGTGATTTAAGTTAGGTATGAAGTGAGGAAGGTTTAAGGACATTTGTTGTCAATCGAGAAGAAAATTGCATTCAAAGATAAATGTGGCAGCCTGATGATAGTTTAAGAATAAGTTTAAGACATGGAGAACTGCTAACACTGGCAATTTACATACATTTTGTACTATATAGAAAATGGGAGGTTTATTTATAAACAACAGGGTTTGCCGAATATTACCTGCTTCAACATAAACTCCATCCATCTGCAGGTGAATCGTCCACTCTGGTGAGTCCCTTCCTGCACAGCGGCGTGAGTGATGGCAACTGGCACACAGTTCACATCCACTACTACAACAAGGTGGGTTAATATGTCCATTTGATTGTGTGTCTTAGATCAATTAGATGTAAAAGATTAAGTTGGATTTTCCTCCAATGTTTTTTGGACTGATGCGTTTTTGTTTGTCGTGTTGTGATAGATTAAATCTTACTTGTGATTATTTGTATTTGCAGAATTTCTTTTGAGCCTTCATGCCGACAAAGCACTTTGAGCTGAAATGTTTGTGCTTGCATTCCATTATGTGGGCGTTTGCCTGTCACCGTTTTCTCTGCACATCTCCTTTAATTTTCTTCGTGTTCTTTTATTTTCCTCAGCCAGCTATACGCTATGTGAGTATGAGTGTGTGTCAGAGTGCACATGCACTTCTCTCTTTCTCTCCTTGTCTGCCTCCTTCTGTCTCTCTATCTTACCCGGCAGACAGCAAAGAGTGAATGTGTTGTGATGTCTATGTGCTTTGATTTCTCTCATCAGCAGTCTGTTACGTCCTGTGTTACTAACTCAGAGTTTTCCCTCTTCCTCCTAACATCCTTACAATGTTGACTTCTAATATGTTGTGTTTCGTCTAAATGATCTGGTGTACGACTTGAGTGATATCACCTTTTGTTGTGTATATTCTCTAATAGCTGCATGTCTGGTATTCTTATGTTTCTTGTTTTTGATTCCTTGGACACTGTATTCAATCTTGTGTATGTGTGTGTGGTCAGCCTAAGCGCAGTATGAGCGGAGAGGCCCAGGGACCGTCGGATGAGAAGATTGCTGTGGTGAGCGTTGACGACTGCGATACTTCTTTGTCGCTTCGCTTTGGTACACAGCTCGGAAATTACAGCTGCGCCGCCCAGGGCAAACAGACCAGCAGCAAGAAGTGAGTGCTTTATTCTGTAATCATACCTGTAGGTTCTTTTGGAGATTCATGAACTGACATTTCCGCAAACAGTAATGTTGCACACATTCACCGATGACATGGCTTCAAGATGTCGTGAAGGCCTGACCGTCAGGAAGCAACATCGCTTTTCCAGTGCTTACTCGTTCGAGAATTAATAGGAGAAGAAATCTTAAAAATTATGGAATGGGTTTAGTCCTTGACGTGTTCCAAGGGGAAATTAAGGTCACATATGTGTTCACATTGTCCAAAGAATCTGGCCACATTTGGCGGAGACCATGTCTGAATTTGGTCTGAGTGATGCATTCACACCTTGACTTAGAGCTTGTTAATGGAAGGTCTGAGCAGCAGCAGATATTCAAAGGTAACTTTTAGTACGTTACAGCACACTGACCTGCTAACAGCTGCCAGTGTGAGATTGCTAGAGGTCTAAAACCACAACTGTTGGCTTAAAGGACAAGTCTAGTATCCCATTTTTTTCACGACAAAAATGATCAGAGTTGGAGTTGAAATCCACCACATTACTTTTAAGTGAAGACCTCTTCGAAGATATGTAATTCTACTTGTTGTGTGTGCTGACAAGTAATACACTAACAAGTGTTGGACACACACGTATGCACACTTGCTCTCAAACAGCAGCCTGTCATAGTGTGATGACTGGCCTCGCCTCTGTAATTTGTAATAACGTTGGCTGTGTTCTGTCAGCGTTAAGTGAAGCTGAGAGAGGAGAAGATAGATCAAAGAAGAAGGCCAAAGACTAACGCTTCACCACTCTCTTCCCCTCGTTCGCTCTCCATTTCTCCATTAGCCGCTCGCCCTCTTCTTACTCAGTCTTGACATCCGTCTCTAATGACACTCTGTTGATATTTGATGTAACCTGCACTGAATATCCAGTGGCCTTTGTCTTTCTGTTTCCACTCCGTTCAATTCAAGTCACATTCCACTGGCATCTTTGAACGTGGCTCATGACATGTTTCGCCAAAGCGAGCTGAAGAGTAAAATGACATCTGAAATATAAATGTAATGCTCTCCAAATGACAACACAACTTATGTCTTCTCATTTCTCTCTGTAATGTGACACCCCCTCACGTTCCCCCTGTTTCTCTTCTTTACACTTGTATTCTCTTGATATTTGCTGTAACTCACACTTAATCTCAGTTTATTCTTATGCCTCCCCGGCTGCCTCCACATCTCCCTTTCATCATTTTTTCGTCTCGACTTTTTGTTGATGTCCCCTAACATCTTCCTCCTCTCATTTTCTGCTGCTGTCTCCCTCTGCCTTTTCATCCACCTTTACGTATTCCCTCCTGATAATTGCCGTAACTCATATTTCATCTCCTGTCAGTTCATCTGTCTCTCTGTCTGCCTCCTTTTCTTTCCCCTGCTGTTTCCATCTTTACCCTCAACATCGTCATTTCATTTCTCCTCAACATCACCTTTTATTGTTTGATTTTTGTTCCTTTTGATTTTGCTTTGTGATGATACATTTAATCTCTGTTTGTTTTATCCATTTGACCCCCTGGCCTACCCTCCTTTTATTTTTCTAACTTTCTTACCCTTCCTGGCTCAGTTCATCCCTCTCCTCCCTCTGCCTTTCCCTGGTTAATAATCTTCCATTCCCACCTTATTTAATCTTAATGTTACTCTTACTCCTTTCTGTTTTTCTCAGGTCTCTCGACCTGACTGGCCCATTGTTTTTGGGCGGAGTTCCCAATGTACCAGACAACTTCCCTTTTGGCACCAGGGAGTTTATCGGTTGTATGAAGGAGCTGCACATTGACAACAAGCCTCTGGACCTGGCCGGGTTTATTGCAAACAATGGAACGCTCCCTGGTCAGTATTGCTTAGCATATTTTTCAAAAACACAAGTAACAGATTGTAAGACATAAATAACATTTTGCATGTTGAAAAAGGCCCTTTGGTTCGCCGTGGTAGTTAAATAATCTGATACGAATCATGTTGGTTAAATTTAGCATCTTAAGGTGTCTCAGAAAAACAGTGATTCAATGCTTGCGAATGCTAAAGTAAGCCGCTTCGGATTAAAGTTGGGGGTGGAACTGTTTCTGTTACTTCTCGTAGGCTGCAGCGCCAAACTTTCCTTCTGTAAGTCCGACCCCTGTCAGAACGGAGGAACCTGCAGGGTGAGCTGGGAGACATTCTCCTGTGAATGCCCCCTAGGTTACGGGGGGAAGGACTGCAGCCATGGTGAGAGCCTACATAGTTATATATCATTTAATTTCATATGAAGCATCATTTTGCATTTTCAACACGTGGAAAAATCAAAGCAGTTTCTGTTTAATGTCTGTGGTCACGGTGAAAAACACGCAGTTTTGCTACATCTTTTCTTTTATGGGTTTTGATTCCCAGTTGCTGTATGCGTTGGCTGTAAATGTTTCATGAATCACTAACAGGTGTAAAATGCTATAGGTAACACTTTTATGGAAATTTATTGACAATGACAACAACTGTGAGAGAAGTGTTATAATAGATCGCTTCAACCATTAACAAGATGTTCACATTCAACAGGGCTTCTCCCTCGTTCAAGTTAATGCTCCAGTTTGCCCCTTTATTTCTATTATTTCCACATTTGTTCCTCAGTGTTTAACTAGAGTGCATGTTTATAGCTGGATGGATGGTTTGACGAGTGGTACCATCTGTGGAGGAACTGAGAGGAGGAAAGAGGAGGGTATGCATGGGTATGCATTATGAATGTTTACTGAATGCCTGTGTCAGCACACCGTGACCAATAATATTAGTATCAATCAGTATCGGAACATTTTTCAGCAGATACACGATTATTTGGGATCTGGGAAGTTGGGGGCAAATATGGTGCTGAACCTTCATCCACTTTCCCTCTCTAACCTGTTGCCTCAGTGATGCCACACCCCCATCGCTTTCTGGGTAACAGTGCCCTCTGGTGGGACTTGAAGAACGACGTGACCATCTCCACACCCTGGTACCTGGGCTTGGTGTTCCGAACCAGAGCACGAGAGGGGACGCTGCTGCAGGCGCAGGCTGGCCAGTACACCAGTCTACTATTCCAGGTGGACACACACACTTGGGCTGCAACGATCGAGTATTTTAGTGATTGTGTATTCTACGAATTATTGCATTAATTTAACGAGTCATTGGATAAGAAATGTTTTAACAAACTGAATAACAAATTGCTGATTATTTTCTGTCTGAAGTAATTGTATGTATCTCTGTAATGAGTTTATCTTTTGGGCAGAACTTTTGTTAACTAGCATCATAGATAGCCACAATATTGAAGTATGTTCTTAACTTCGCCTCAACTAACAATCCTATTGATTGACGTTAAATCCTAACGCTAATGAACTCAGGTCCGCTGCGTTGACTGGATGCCTCCTGCTTAACTAACAAGCTGACGTTTGGTAGTGGGCACCACTGCACAGAGTTTTCGGGTTTAAGCTTGAAACTATTCCAAACCATTGGCAGTTTTGGATATTTCCTCTGACCTGTCTCTTCGCTCCGTTCGATCCCGTGTTTGACTGTGTGTGTTTGTGTGTCTGCTTGTGTTCTCCCGTCCCTCCCAGGTGACAAATGGTCAGCTGGTGTTCTCGGTGACCCGTGGTTCGACCAGATCGGTGCGTTTGCGATTGGATCAGGTTCAGGTGGCAGATGGTCAATGGCACGACCTCCAGCTTGAGCTGCGAGACGTTCGCAGTGACCGCGAGACGCGCTACGTAGCCACACTACGTCTCGACTTTGGTCTCTATCAGGTAAGAGATGTGATACAAACATTGAGTTGAAGTTTTTAGGATAGATTAAACTTTCCAGCAAAGAGGACACAAATTTAAAACAAAGATGTAATTTTGACTGTAATGAAGACAAATTCCTCGTATGAAAACCTTGCTTGGCAATAAATACGATTCTTCTTCTTCCTCTTCTCTAATGGAATTTTAAACGGCATTAGATCTACATATTTTTACTGAGTTTAAAGTTTAAATGCAACAGTTAGTCCCTAAAAGTATTAAAATACTGTGCGTGCCGTTATCATAAGTCTAATTCTTCTGCTCTACAGCGACTAATCTTTTTCCCCGCGAGTACAGATTTAAATTAATAAGAAGGATTTCTTCATATCTTCCTTGTTAAACCTAATTCCCTTTAACATTAAATTCTTAATGTGCTTTATTCCTCTCACCATACACACTGCTGATTCACAACATGAGTATACAGTGTTCAATTGGATTTACTCGGCAGTTCTAATTCTAGGATTTTAATTTAATTTGGCTTTTTAAATCTGCAACTCTTTACCACATAATTCGGGGTAATGAGTAGAGACCTCTAACTCTAATTAGAAGAAGCATTTAATATTAATGTCAATTGCAAAATCAACAAAACAATTTGCATAGTTGCATGTAAAAATAATGACGAGTCACATTATAATCTGAGTAAAGGTGAGAGGAGATATTAATCATCATTGTCATCTCTCCCTTTCTCACTTTATAGTGCTTGATATTGTTTTTTTACACCCATCTTTGTTCGACACACACACACACACACACACACACAAGCACTCATGCACAAACACATACATGAACGTACAGAGGTGTTCACCGCTCACACAGACTATCTAACCCTGGACGGCCTCTGTTGTCTCTGTGGCTGGTCATCCTAGTTTCCCTAATCTCTTGTGGATTAACAATTCAGATTATACTGAATGATGTGTGTGCTGGTGTGTGTCTGTGACTGTGTGCGTGTTTGCCTGTGTAGAAAAACACAGTGTATTTTCATCCTCTACTTTGTTTAAATAAAACACAGTTGTTAGTTTAGTTTTCACATTTATTCAATTATTATTAAATTTGCATGTTATGTCATGTATGTCGTTGTCATTATTCACGGGGGAATTCTCTTCGGGTGTCAAGTAAATCACTGAATGTGGAAAATTGTTGCAACCAATTAGTATTTATCTCTGAAATGATTGGTCTGTGTGCAGCTATTATCAGCTGCATGCTGCAATGTTTTGCAGCTGCTAAAACATTAATGAAATGATTTTGATTTCATGGTTGTTTGCGAGCTAAGTTGCCCGTCAACATTGCTTCACAGAACTGTCAGGGATATTATTTGAGCATTGACTTAATCTTCATTGATTTTTCTGTTATCGTTTTCTTTCTATTTAATAAACTCCAACCTTCAGTCCCGAGCCCCTCTGCTCTCCTGAGAGTGTGAACTCTTATATATATATATATATATTATATTAACTGAGTACTCATTAATTTAGTCATGAATTAACATATAGGAAACTCCACTGTGTGATCAGACAAAAGAAAAAATACAATGTTTTCAAAAATGCATTTGTATGTTCCTCTGTGTTTTTATCATTTTCATGGTATACGTTAAAAACCTCTCTGCGCAACTGCTTGTTTTTCCCTGGGATTACATTTCATGCAACAGCTTGACTACCTTGATATTTGGTCGATAATTGGTATTCAAATATGATCTTTGCATGTAGCTATTAATATTAATCTTTTGCCCTACTGTCTACATCTGCCAACCCCCACCTCCCTTATCTCTCTCTTTATCTTATGACCCCCATTAGGGAACAGTGATAGTGGGAAATGAGATTCATGGTTTGAAGGTGAAACATCTGCATGTGGGAGGAGTGCTTGGCTCTGGAGAGGTTCAGAACGGGATAAGAGGATGCATACAGGTGAGGATGACTGGATAGGCGAATGGATTGAATTTTAAAGGTGTATTGACGGATGGGTGGAGGGAAATTAGTAGATAAGAGATAGGAACTCAGAGATGAGTCGGGGACACATATAAATGCCGGAAGCTGCCAATTTCTTCTTTTAACTTTCTGTAACATGATTCTCTCCACAGGGCGTTCGTTTGGGTGTGCGGCCAGACGCCCCTCCCCTGCCCCGCCCGTCGAAAGCTGTCAAAGTAGAGACCGGCTGCAATGTTGGCAACCCTTGCGTCTCATCTCCTTGCCCCGCCCACAGCCGCTGTTCTGACCAATGGGAGCGACACACCTGTATATGTGAACCTGGTGAGTGACGATGATGTTGGAGATACGTGCGGTCAAATTTCCTGTAATATATAGAAGGATGCGTGTTAGCCTGCACTCATGAACTGATCTCGTCTCTCACTCCTTCTGATTTATATGGCTCATTCACCAACCAGTCTAAGACAGGAAGTGACTTCTCATTGAGGAAATAGAAATTGCTTATTACCTAGTAACATCTGCTTTATGTCTTTGATGCAGATTTCTTGATGATCTAAATCTAGTTTCTGATGTTGCTCTATTTGAATATAATAATATATATATTTTAATTTCTGTATGAGGATTTGTGTAACGTGACCCAGCAGATACAATAATTTGCAGTGACTAAACCTCATCCCCTGACACCTTAAGACATCTGTACGTAAGGTTTTAGCCTTCCTTCCAACAGGTCAATCCTCCCATGCTTTTTCTAGTGAATTCAAGCACAGCACAAGGCTGCGCTTTTGTCTCACAATCCAGGTTACAGAGAACTTGAGATCAGCTCTGATGTTCCACGCGAAAAAAACCTGTGCTCAAAAAACCTGTGCTCAAAAAAGCAGGATTGGAGTAGAATGATACCATAATATTCATGTCTGAAAACCTTGACTTCATACTAAATAGATTGTAGGTTTTGCTGATGATGAAAGGTCATATGAGTGTCAGTGAACTATATTTTGTACTTTTCTTCCCTCGTCTCTTACAATGTAGTCCCTTTCCAATAAGTAGCTACAAAGCCTGAATATAGACTGTTTAAAGTAAAGTAAACTTTAATGTGTGCAAACCTCAGCAGCCGAGTGAGGATAAGTAGAAATAAGCCAGCTGATTTGGAGCGAGAGGGAAGTGGAATATTAAAATTGTGGCCGTATCTGCATAGATGCCAAAGCTCCAACAGATATTTCTCTCAGTCTCCACCTGAGGATGAGATAAACTGACTGGAGGCTACATTCCAAAAATCCTCTGTCAGGTGAATATAATGAGGCCGAATTAATATGGAGCCACGCAACTGATACAGAGAAAAGCTTTCAGAGGAAGACAAAAAGAACAATGGGAAGATGAAAAAGAGGCAGGGGAGGAATAGAGAGATGCTAATGATTAATTAAGTGAAAGAAGCGAGAGACAGAAATAGTGTTAAATAAACACAAAGTCTTGGAGGCAAACGGAAAGAAGAGATGAGAAGAAAAAGGGCACGAGAAAGTCTAACAGCCTGAAAACACTCGTGACACATTTAGGGAAAGGATTTACACACAAGTATACACACAGCTCTTAGAGGCCGAGGAAAACCAACAGGACCGACACCTTCGGCGGAGAGCTTATCAGTGAAGGAAAGGATAAAGAGTGACACTGAGGTAAATTAACAGCTACTGACGCAACAGTTCGGCTCTACAGGTATTGATTAAGCTGACGAGATCAAATTAACAGACGTGATTAAAGATTGAAGATAGAAAGGTCAAGCTTAAGAACTGCCAGCACAGTGCGCCGCAATTAGTTTAAACATGTAATAATTCAGCCCAATGAGGGACGCTGGTTAGAGAGAGCAATGGTTGGGCACAAAAGACCTGATTGGATCATAGCTAAGTGTCTATTAGCTTTAATAGCACTAGCCAAAATGTCTGCGTCTTCAAATGACCAGCGACAGCTCTTTTTTTCCAACTTTTCATACACTATTGTCTTATTTGGTTTTATTGACGGTCTGCAGTGTGAGTGTGGGCAGCCAATCAAACGGCGAGCGAGGGGAGACTGTCCACCCGTTGATCTATCGTGGACGGTGTATTTCTCTCTGACAGATAAAAGAATTTAAAAAACAGGTCCCAGGATGTACCTGGGCGGCCAGAGGTTCATAACGACCAAAAATAATGAGGCTCACTTACACACATGTGTATGCTTGTACTATCGTGGCTGATACGGCCAGTGCTTCATCACAGTTAAAGATGCCAGCATGCTCCGACCAACAGGGGAGGTCATTTGGAGTTTTAATGGTGTTTCTTGCTGCATTTCACCTTGCTGCTTTCATTTTACATGCTCAGTTGTGTGTTTTGTAGTTAAACCTGTTTTCCTCTTGATTATTTTAACAACAACAGTTTCATCATTAACATGCATCTGTAAAAAGGCAATGGGAGATTGAAAAAAAAGAAGTGATCACACACGATGGCGGGACGTGTGCTGCCTGCAATAAATAAATACAGTTTTTGTCATTGAAGACGGAAACAGTATACGTGTTTATCTGAATAGAGCAGGGAAGAGAATTCCAATTGCAATTGGTCACCGGAGACGCGTGTGGACGCGTGTGGACGCGTGTGGACGCGTGTGGACGCGTGTGGACGCGTGTGGACGCGTGTGGACGCGTGTGGACGCAATCTAATGCCAGGTGTAAAGTCACGTTCTTAGAGCTGCTCACTTGTAATGTATCACTCATGCTGCATGTTATTACCTGGTCTGAACGAGGCCTTACAGCGTTTTTAAAGACGACGTGCTAACTGGACTCGACTCGGTTTGGCACGTCAGCCCAGCGCGGCCGGGTCATGCCTTTCCATTACAACAGGGCCACAGGGTTGAAAAGTGCTCTTTAAACCTGATGAAGCACTTTTATTGAGTCAGCCCTGACTAGTGGTCAGAAGAGCATTTAAAGTGGTGCATAAACATTGCGCACACAGAATCCATCTCCTGCGCGGCTCAGCGGAGCTAACTAGGAATGGAAATGCAAATCGGCACTGCATGGTTTGACTCAGCGTGACCAAAAGAGCGACTGGAAAAGCCAGGAGGACTGTGGCTCACTGTCTGTGAAGACAAATGTGGCTGAGTCTCAGTAGTTAGTCAACCCTGAAATTCACTGGAAATATATGAAAAATCTATCTTTATTCATTTGTATTCATTATTTAAAGCCAGAAAAAAACTGCATACCAAAGTCTTGTAGAAGAAAACTAGTTTAGCTCTTGAGTTGACTCGGTGGAATACCTGTGAAAAACATCCAAGACAAATGCAAAGAATAAGAGAGGGAAGTTGTTAAAGAAAGAAAAGTTTGAAAATGAGGGCGGGGATGCAAAAGAGGAACAGTGAGTGTGTACTGCATGGATGATATAGTGCTTTAAAGTGAGTGAGCCTCAGGCCTGGTAGCAAGAGAGAGGAAGCAAAGAGGCGCTGCTCTCCCTGTAATGCTAACAGCTTGACTTATTAAGATGGAGCACACTTTCAGAGAGGATACACACTTACACACACACACACACACACTAACACAATCACACAAGCAGAACATATGCACAAACTTCCTGTGCATGAACTTATTTACTGTAAACACACAAAGCTGCACTAATTATCATTATCTTTCATCTGCACAATGAGCATTAAAAATGGAGAATGTTATACAATGAATGCAGCTTGGAGACAAATCAAAGTTTAATAAAATCAGAGAGGTTCACTCTGAATAATTCCCTTTCATGTGTGTGTTTGTGCGTGTGTGTTTTGGCCTGATGCTGAAACAAGCCTAATGGGTCTCTCATGCAACTGACAGCATCTCTGATTGGTTCTGTACAGCATCCGAGACACACACACACACACACACACACACACTCTGAGAAGTTTCTGCACGACAGAGCACGGAGACATCTGCTCTCTTATCTCCTTACTGTGTGGTTTGTGAGTTTCCGAGTAAGTATACAGTAAACAGGCCTGTGTGTGTCTGTGTGTGTGTGTGTGTGTGTTTCGTGACAGTTGCTACAGGCTGACTCACTGCAGTTAAGCCATGTTGATTTTTGTCCGCTTGAGTCCATTGAGTTGTTTAGAAACCAACAGAATTACACGCATAGTT
>CAAKHC010004346.1:0-10732 GCA_901007825.1 Macroramphosus scolopax | reverse complement strand
TCATCCTCCTCCTTGTTAGTCTTTCTCCATCTCCTCCCTCCATCTCTTGGGTGTTATGTAAGTCTTCCTGTCACATTGACTGACTTAATATGTGTGTGTGTGTGTGTGTGTGTGTGTGTGTGTGTGTGTGTGTGTGTGTAACCATATGCTCTACTCTTGTCCCATTTCACCCTTGTAATTCCTCCACTCTCTTATTTCTCTCCTCCCCACTTTTTATCCGCTCCCTTCTTTACAACATTTTCCTTTATATTCCTCTTCTTCCTTTCCTCACTTCATCATGTTTCCTCCACGAACACCGTCTGGATCCTCCTTCTTCAAGCCGCCTTCTTTCTCTCTCTTTAACTGTTCTGCCTTTTGCCAAGATCATCTGGGCTTTCGTCGCGGTGCTGGGTCGGATTAATCGTTGACATTTAGGCCGGGGGAAGGGGGGCAGATGTTTTGGGAGGAAGAGGAGGACGCCTGCAGGTGTTTTATTCAACTGATGTGATTTAAGGAAAAGTTGTTTCACGTGAGATATTTGCAGAAGTCACAGTTTAGGCGCCTGTGCATGTCACCATGTGCTCAGTTTCACCCAAGATGGAAGTGAGAGGCAACGCAGGGAGATTTAGATGGATTTAGACGGTGCCAATCTTCCACTCTTGGTGTGTGTGTGTGTGTGTGTGTGTGCGTGCGGCGGTGGAGGGAGGATGGCCTACATAATGGTCAACATACAGTGGGATGTGATCTACACAACAGATGGCAGGGATTACAAAGTCAGCTCCCCTCGCCAGACCACTTTTTAAGTCAAGACGTGTCATACAATCTGATACCAGGGAAAATGATTTCTGTGTCATTCTGATATTCACTGTGCTTTTAAAATGAAAGAGGTAGAATAAATGCATCGGGGTCGCACAGCACGACGGTCTGCTGAAATAAAGATTTCACCACATGAATAATTTCTATTCATACATATATTCAGGGGACCTTCTTTATTTGTGAAAATAAATCATGAACCCCAGTGGGCCTCCATACATTAAACTATGAAGCATGTTATTCTATTTCTAGCAGACAGTAAAGCTACATTTTTAGAATAAATATGTACTTTAAGAAAAAACCCTACATTTGCAGGAATACTTTATCAATTCACTTACAGTTGTACTGATCAAGCAGTATTATTCTTCATCTTGTGCCTTGTCCTCATGTGGAGGGCTGCAATCATTCACATCCAAACACAACATGCAAGAATGAAATCCTCCTTTCAGTACCTTGGATAGCTCCACTTGGCCCTGCATGCCAAAATATATATTGATAAACTTCAATATTTAATTGAATATAATCTCAAAAGGGAAGAGCACAACATCACGTCATCAGCCTCAGCAAGATGAGTGTTGACGGCAGACTTGTGTCTTCTTCTTGCAGATCTCACCTTCTTCCTCATGAGTTCTTCAGATGAGTTTTTTGATGTTTACGATCTGAGCCGTCATTCTATCTCCAATAAACACACGCGTGTGATGACAACCCTTGACAGAATGCAGCAAACATCTAAGGTTTACACGTTGGAGTTGTGGCAGGATTTTCCATGAGGTTGTTTCGGTTGATCAAATAAGAAACTCTTCTGATTGTGTTTTCAATTTCATAGATATCCTTTTACGTGGGGCCGTCACATTTTGCCAAATCTGCTTTTATGCCATTAATGAATGAAATGGAGTGAATATATGGACCTAAATCTCTTCTGTAAGAGCTGCACACTGAACTGCTGACCCGATGGTGGTGATAGCGAGCACCTCTCGACCCTCTCTCCACTTAGCAGAGCATCCTGGCTTACAGTAGTAATAATTCTAGAATATCAGAGGATCTCGTAGAACACGATACATTGTTCCCTCTGCCTTTCATTTGGCGATCTAGCTGTAATTTTTGTACTGAAATTTGTGCTTGGTGACATTCTGATTCGCTCTGGCTGGATCTCTATCGTCACACATGCAGGTTGAAGGTTGTGATATTGTTTTAGACTGTGCATGTTAAAGGTTTTTAGTGGTGACATTTGTGCAAGAGACCCAATCTGGCAACGTCTGCAAAATCTGCCAAACCCACCAAATGTGGTAACAAAAATCCATTTTAGCTGATAGTGCCCAAGGAGAGCAGATTATCTTAAAAAGCTATGAGGCGAGCGAGGAGACATGAGGAGAGGAAGAGTGAAACAGAGGTTCCGATTCTCAAACACTATTAATGATGAGCGTACAGGCACAGAGAGGCTGACTGAAGCTGAATACATACTCCCGAGCAGACGCACACTTTCGGGAGTGTCGGTTTGAAGTCTGTGCTCCACATGTGTGCAGTGGATCTGTGATCTGTGTTTGTACAGTTTCAAAAAGAGGCCTGCTGGGAGAAATCCCACCAGACAACTTCTCTGTCTGACATACTTGTGGGTTCTGATGATATTTAGGTGCTAATGAATATGTTTTCTTGGCGTGCGCAGTTGCGCGCGGTCACATCAAGACCGAGCCAGCGAAGACCTTTGAAGTCGCACAACAAAAGTGAGCAACACGAAACCTGCAGGGACCGACGCTTGTCCCAAACACTGAGCCCCTCCTGAGTCCTTTTTCAGCGGTTAGATGAGAGGAATGCTTAGGTGAGTGTGTGTGTTTGTTTTGTAAAGCGTGACATTATATTCGGGTAAACAGTCCCCGAATGAACCTGCAAACGGTGAAGGGGCAATGAAGGATCAGTGGCGTCGCACATTGAAAAGACGAATAGCAAGACTAAATGGGATGCATACAGGGCTACTGAAGCTGGCAGATGCTGTCTTAACCTAGAGGGACACTGCAAGAGAGATCAAGTTTGCAAGAACAGATGCTCGCACAAACCTTCAGGGAATATGATTAACGGATATAGTGTATTAAGACTGGGACATTTTGGAGAGGATGACGATCTCAGGTTATAAAAGTGCAGCTTTTCAAACGTGTGCTAAATAAGGTGCTTGGATATATTTATGAAAGAGAGAAACTTTTTGGTCAAATCAGACTGATCGCTAACTATACTAACGTTCACTGATGGAAAGAGAGAATGAAACTAGACATTTGTGTGTGGCGCAGCGTGCTAAGTGATATGAACTCTTCAAATCCCAGAAAATCTTTTCCAGAACTCGACTAAATGTTGAAATATGCGCCCGCGGGCCTCACGTTGTGTGCCCTCAATCACTTAGCTGATCTGATGCAAAACAACATAAAGCAGACCGGCCAATCCAAACGAATCAAATCATCAAAAAGCAGCGGACTCACAACGTGGACCCGCTGTCCGATCCTGCATGGATCAAAGTAACAAAGTGGATAAGAGGCTCCTGCTCACCGCTGATTTATAAAAGTAAAGATTTTTAGGGAATATGGAAGTAAGATAAGCTTTCAATATGAGAAGAAGAACAGACACGAGGAGCCAGAGGGGAAGTCTGGACATTACAATAGCTGAGTGTGCGTTTGTGTGTGTGTGTGTGTGTGCTTTTTGGAACCGAGTGTTCGTCTATTTCTGCTCACAGGTTGAATACTGGATCATCCCTCAGAGGAGGAAGGGGATAAATGGTTATTGAACTTCCTGATCAGATCAATATTAGGTTCTTCATGTCCGAAGGGGAATGCTCCCGGGTGTTTCTCTCTATGTGGACTCGTGTTTATTTGCAAGCAGAGCTTTTGTGCGCATTCACTGTCTGTGTGTTTTGATCACATCTGAAAAGGCTCTGGATGTCGGTGCTACTTGCCAAGCTCCTGTTCAGGCGCCTCATATTTTCCTGTATGTGTGTGTGTGTGTGTGCGCTGGTAGTTAAGGCATGTAATGAGTAATTTACAGTCCTCGCCAGGGAAAGATCCAGCTGCATGGTGCTGAATGTGGTGGTGGGCGGTTGGCTGATGGCTCCCTAAATGAGGACTGATTCAGGCTTGTCAGACAAGTTGAGGAACGAGGCCAATATCAGGGTCTGAGCCAGGGCCATGATAGTCAGCCTCGAGAGTGGGTGGGCAGCTGGCTAGAACCAAAACTTAAAACACATTAACATCAAATCGACACATTAAGAGCAAATTATCAGCTGCTTGTTTCGTCCAAGAAATGAAATTGGATTGCCGGGGCCAGTAAACACAGAGAGAGAGACAGCTATCATCCTTCTGCAGCACACATGTTAGTTAATTAGAAACCATTTGGCAAAAATATGGGCTCCTTAAACTTAGAAAATTGAATTAGACACAATATAACGCTTTACCTTTTGATTACACTTCACACAAAAGATCAGATGCTTCAATCTGAGCTGTGGCTAAACCAGATACGGAGTGATTTCTTTTAAAAGTTAATTTCCATGTATAATTGTGTGCTTGTAGTTTGTAGTTACTGTGAAGCTTGTCTCTATGCATACATATTCTGCCATTTTTTTTTTTTTGACAACTTCCTGCTGATGTCAACTTACATTATTTGGACAAAAACAATTTAACGCTAATGCAGTTGCATAAAAATATGCTAATTTTTATTGCTGGTGGTAATGCATGTCCAATTAGCATGCCACTTACCCACCATAGCTGCCCCGGGGTCTGGCTAATGCCGAATTAATCAGGGTTAATTTGTTAGAAACACGAAGGGGAAGACTTAATCAAATAGGGTTTTCTTTATACACAGGTCATTAGAAACACACGGGATACCCACTGGGTACACAACTTTACTGGGTCACCGCTTGCTTCCCATAAAGCAGAACACGGGGTTTCCTCAGCGCCGGTCGCAGCACGTTACTCACAGACCAGCGCGCAGCTAAGTTAGAACTAAGCTAATGCCATGCAGGTCTCTTCACAGACGAGTGACTCTGCTAAGCTAACGCTAAGCTAACGGTGGTCAGATGTGGTTACTCGCGGATGGGCGCACAGCTATGCTAGCTGCTAACAGCCTCACTGGTGTATGATACTGCACACACGGGAGGTTCGGCAGCAGAACTAAAAAATGTAGTTTGTCATGAACAAAGACGTCGCTTATCTGAGCCAAATCCGTCTCACTCGTGGATTGACGTTAAGAGATAATGATGGTTAAGTTATTCGGCCCAAAAGGGACACTTCAAACTGAGCAGAGACTACTGAATCAGAGGGTTTGTTCTACCGAGATCACTGAAGAGAGATTGGATTGTGTAATTTTTCCTTCATGTTCATATTACTTTTGATTCTATTCCTTCTGACCTTTCTCTCATCTCTCCATGGAGGTAATGAGGTTGATGGAAATTGGTTTTCAACCATTTAAATCTGTTTCATTTCTATGATTTAATACCAAATTCCAGATGTGCGTGAGCTTGCAAATCATCACTTGAGCTGGGTTTTCACACGATACATAATTATTCCTGATAACGTACCATGACTTACTTAGATAATTAAGAATTAGTAAAGTTGATAAGAGGCATGCTAATTCAAAATGAGGAAATTAAAGGAAGATTTCAGCATGATTACAGATTTGTAGATTTATTCTTGATTTCTTACCCACCATCACCGAATCTTCTACAGTGTCACAGCAGATGTATCCACTTTTGTTTAACATAATCGGTCAATTGGCCTTTGACCACCAACCTCTGATCAGTTCAACCTTGAGTTGACATGTATAACTGGGTATTTGTGCCAGATGTAATGGAATTCCCTCCAGGCGTTCTTGAGATAAGACATTGACGACAATGGGACGGTTAGTCTAATCATCTAATCAGTTCATCTATGAATCCAAATGTGTGTATGTGCCAAATTTGAAGAGATTTACACACGAACATGGGAGATACATACCCATGGAAATGCAAACAGACAACCCACGAAACATCTGGCCATGGCTTAAATATACATAATAGAAGTAGTGAAAATGGATTTCTAAGAAGAGCAAAAGTTAAAACATAGCGAAGAAGAGACATATTTTCATACAAAGGTCTCTGGAGATGGCCTTTGGTCTTTGGACGTACTTTCTAAGCTGCTGTATAAGGAGATACATTTTAAAATAGATTTAATTGTGGTTGCATGTAAGAACCACTGCATATCTTTACCCACATCCCAGTCTGAACCACCAAGATCACATTTGTACTGCAGATATGGGCAAACATCAATCAGGATATAGAAATTTCTTGCACTTTAAGTCAGGCAATATAAATCAATCACAGGAATGAAACAGATCTAAAAAAAAATCCTGTTTGTTTCCCTTAACTAATCCCCATAGGGCAGAAACCTTTGACCCCTCGTGACCCCGCCTCTTCATCTCATTCCAGTTGGTCCTGACTCATCCATCAACAACATCAGCTTGCAGGAAACCAGGTACTTATAGCAATCTAATCTCTTGTAGACTCTAAGAGCTACATGTGCTTGCATATACACTGCAAATACTCTCACACAGACTTAGTCATGTGTTAGTGAACAAAAAAGTCTGTTAAATCCTGAATCTATGGCAGGTTTAATGCCTTATTACTTTACCCGCAAATTGTACTAAAGGTTCACCAAATGGAACAAAATGGGAAATGGAGGGGTTCCATACTGCAGCAGCAGCAGCCGTCCTTTGGAGGAATCTCATTTCGGCTATAGTGATTTCATTTTTACTACCCAAAGCTTGTGACCACAGGGTGAGTGTTGGAACTTAAATCGACTATTAAATTGAGGTTTACGCTCCCGGCTCCTGTTAAGGAAGTTAGGCTATTCCTTGCTCCTTACAATGGGGATGGTCACCCAAACTTTCTGGTAATATGATTCCCTCTATTGGTTTGGAGTGTGAAATATGAACAAATGACAGCTTTGTGCTTGAGGCCAAGAAGGTTCCTGTCTAAGGAGTCTGTGCTTGTTGCATTGCCCAAGGGCTTCTTAAGCATCAGCAGTCGTGGTGCTGCCGTTGTGAAAGATTGATCCGACCACCTTTCAGATTCCAGTCAACCTCAAGGCCATGCGAGTGTTTGCAATATGGTTGAATGTTGACAGTTCGATCAGTCACCATATGTGCAAATTAGGTTTTCCAGTGTTGTACGCAGGCCTAACATGAAAGTATGGAGATTTCATATATTAAGTAATTGAGAGAAAACACATCCTTTACAGATTATGTTCTGCAGAGAAAGGGATCTACACAATACAAATGATGTGATGCAACTGAAAGGGAAGAGTTACCAAGAGCCTCTCTATGCAGAATCCTAAACTGCACTTGCTTACTTTCAAGATATACAGTCTGCTTACCAACAAGCCAGCAATGCCTTTCCTACTGTACATAAAAGAAGGAGTGTTGTTGTGTCTGTTGCACACACACAAGGAGTCGTAATGCAGCTGAATTTGTTGCATCCAAGCTGGAAGGGAAGTACAACAGGTTGTTGGTTTTGGGGCAAACAAGGGTCAGCAGAAACAACACTATTGTTGCATTGTTTCTGGTCGCCCTGAATGACAGGCGGAGAGATGCCGCTTCTCACAAAGGGCATCTCACTGCGTACATGGAGCAGTGGCCTAGTTTGCGACAGGATCAGGGCATTACTCTTAATCCACCAGATAGATGTCATTTGCACGCACGCGCACACAAACACACTGAGAAACAAAAATGGTGGTAAGAGAGAGAGGCGGGGAGGCCGAGAGTAAAAGAGGGAGAAGTGAATTTGAAAAAACGAGCAAAGCTCAGTGAAGTGAACGCACATATGGTGCTGTGGCATGCAAGTTTTCCAACTATGCATGTGGGATACTGTTCCATCCAATTGCATCTTAATGCCCTCAGTCCACTCGTGTGTGTATGAGTGGAACTTTAGTGTGGAGCGTTAGTCTTAACGGTGTTTCTAAAGGTGAAGAAATTGTGTAAAATCCTGTGATTCCTGAAATGTATTCCAAACATTCTACATCTAAACATTTCAAAACATTCAGACACGTGGCTACCACCAAAGATGTCAGTGTCCCAGCATGCTCTGCTTGACTTCTCAACATTCAAATCTGAGCCCCCACTGTTGATATTAAAAGAGGCATCGGATGTCATGCACAATGAGATAAACTCAAAAAGAAAAGCCTTTCCTCCCTTTCTCCCCCTCAAGCCCACTGTTCCTCCTTTCTCACCACATTATACGGATGTGCCGAGAAGAGGCAGAGAGCGAGCGAGAAAAGAGCAATGGAGGAAATCACTGTGAATGAGAAGAGGGCAGAGGGAGATGAAAAATATAGACAGGAGACAAAGTACAAATCCTCTCCACCCTTGTTGCATCTCCCCCTAACCCTCATAGAGGAAGTCTGGAGCATCATCGTTTTGATGGATGACTGGGCCTTTACTGGCTGACCCTGGAACTTACACAGGGGACACGAGGGCAGGAGGCTGAAAGGGAAACAAGGGTGGTTTGTGGATATGAGTGCTTTCCCTGCGCTCTGTGTGACAGTGCTTTGAAAACACTGCAGAACCATGATGGTTGAAGCCTATAGTGCTCACACACTTGTGTGATGTGTTGCAGAGCTGACGATAGCCCCGGTGATGACCGACCGTTGCTTGCTGAATCTTTTTATGCCTTCAAATATTTACACTTGTGGAATATAAAGTAAAACAAACAACTTTACCAGACACCATTATTACTGGTGTCTGTGCCCGGATAACTCCCAGATGTATCTGAAAGAAGAGTCTAATTCCCCATTCCTCCCCTTCCGTCTCCATTATTCCCTTTCTATTGCATCTTTTAGTCCTCCCACACTCCCCTTCTGTCCTCTCATCTTTTATCCCTAGTCTCATCCCCAAATCAGTCAATCTGTTTCATCGCGACTGTTATGAGATTGAAATCCTCAGTGCTAATCTTCAACCGGAAAATTTGACAGCGACGTCACGTCTATCCAAGTCTCGCACGCAGGCGAGAGTTGGCGTGTCTTTAGAAATGCAAGTATTACGGCTATAATTATTGTTTTGTACTGCTTTATTATGAGTTGCAGCTGTCTGTGTCTTCTCTGTTTAAAGTCGGTCGTCGTTTAGAGACAAAATATTTTTCATAATTGATTTAATTATCACCATCTGTTATCCATTTAAGTGCATTTTCAACCTGTTTCATGTGGCAGGTATGCAGGATATAATAAATGATAAATAAGTGTAATGACAATCCAAATGTTGAGGAGAATTCGAACGTCAGACACCCTAAATGCAGGATAATTTGTTTAGTAATCTCCATGCTCATCTCCTATCTGAGCAAAACAGCAGAGTGCAGAGAGTTGCAACCGGATCCAGGCAGATGGAAACAAGCACGAGTGAAGTCAGTCATTGCAGGAGTGTCCTGTGTGTGTCAAGATGTAAAACATTCAGATTATCGATGCAGATTATCGGATATTACGTGGATAATCTTTCAATCATGTGGACACGGAGATGAATAACTTGTTTACCGTATGTTCCTTGTCAACATCAAAATCCCAGTAATCATAACATGGATGAAACCCGTAAATGTGGCACCAAAAAAAAGAAGAAAACACCTACCGACATATACATGCAGACATATTTGCAAGGATCACACACATGTACACACATACACACACACGGTATAACTCTACAAGCAGCGTGGAAATTATCTGATTTGCCATATGTGGTCTGTCTATCTATGCCAAGTAATACTGGGATGGACACAAACAGCTGGCCACATGTCAAACCTGCTACCCAACACACACTCATTCACATACAGATCTACATGCACTCGTACACACACAACTGGGATGTGAAATCAGGAGTGGAGTGTTGGAGAAAACCCTGCGTGTGTGCACACTTAAATATGTTTATTAAAACAATGCATACATATACATTTGACAGGCTGCACCTGTGTGTGTGTGTAAGTGCTGACGAATGCGTGGAAGGACTCACAGTCAGCATCGGCGAGGAAGAGGAAGCTGAGGAGGAGCAGGCCTGGGCTGGCAGAGTGCATCATGGGATATGCCGACACATGCATGCTGTATCCACCGTGAGCTCACTGCCTCACTGCACAACAGGACGATAGAAACAGGCCCTCACAACCTGGGAAGAGAAAGAAGGGAGAAAATGATTGTTCCAAAAGTCAAAAATTAAGTGCTTGAACTTTGGAATATTACCGAACATGTAAACACACACACACACACACACACAAAAACAGACTTCTGGATTCCCTCTAGGCCGTAGACTCCAGTTATGCAGCTGCCTCTCCTCTTCTCGCTTCATTAGGACCACACACTCATTGCCAGAGGTGTGTTTCGGTGTGTGTGTGTGTCTGTGTGTGCATGCGAGTTCACAAAGTAACTGATGAATTTCAACTTATGGAAAACATTCAACATTAAAGTTCATGTTTTGTCACACAAGTTAGCCAGAAGCCTCAAGTTATCTGCTGTAGTTATGCAACCTGCAGAGGAAGGTTGTTACCCTCTGCATGGACGCCAAAGCTGCATGATGTCAGATCGATGTAAAGGAATGAATAGCTCCAAGATGGAGGGGGGATGACGAAGCACGGAGATGATGGACAATGGGATGATTAAAGTGGGAGGAGCCTGACTGATGTCGTCTGCTGTTCATGTTGCATAAATGGTTGAATAAACCTACAGCTCAATGTCCCTATCCATTTATCCTTAGATACATCTTTCTTGAGATTCTCTTTGTCTCCCTCTATTCTTCCTTAACATCTTTGTCCTTTTAGAACACCAGTGAGTATTTTTATTTAATTTCCTCAATCCCATCTTTATTTCCTCTCATTTCCCTTTACTCTTGTACTTAAATGTCACTCTCTCTCTCTCTCTCTCTCTCTGTCTCTCTCTCTCTCAGCTTTCTTTCCCCTTATGAC
>CAAKHC010004345.1:0-13715 GCA_901007825.1 Macroramphosus scolopax | reverse complement strand
TCCCCAAGTCGTCCACCTGGTCATCTGCATCATCTTCTTCCCAAGCAACAGTGAAGAAGGAACGTACAGAGGGTACCTTGAGGTATGAGTGTCCCAAACATAAGACACACAGGTTAAGAAGATTGAATCTCTGACCCTGAGGTCACCAAGAAGAGCCAGAGGAGCAGACTAAGGAGGTAGGACAGATACCATGAACCCTGATCAGCCTGACGACTGTCAAGTCTGTGAATAATCTGTTTTATGTATTATTAGGGCCCGAGCACAGTACCTGTGCGAGGCCCTATTGAAACTGTACGGATTATTATTATTATTATTATTATTATTATTATTATTATTATTATTATTATTATTATTATTATTATTATTATTATTATTATTATAATTATTATGTCTTCGTCATTCAAACGACTTTTAGAGGGTCTAAACGTGCTCAAAAAGTCATACCTGAACATACTTGATGAGTAATATTGATTATGGGTCATAGCGACACCGTGGCGACAGGAAATGACTTGTTTTGAACTCTGATGTAGAGTTTGGTGACGTTAAATTAGGGTGTGTTTGTGAGGTTCGATTACATTGCGCGCCTGAAGGCGGTTCCGATACGGCGAATGCTGCACGCCCCGACACGCGCGGGGTGCGAGGGCCCGTTCAATGCTGCTCGCAGCACTAGTTTATATTTATATTTCTTATTTAAATGAAAATGCTGTTGGAGAACAGTTGCAACGAAATTGTGTTCATATGTGCACTTTGTGTATGTTGTGAATGACAATAAATTTTTTGAAACTTGAACTTGAACTTTAAACTTGAAAATAGCCACCTTAAGATGCTGCTTAAATGTTAATGCATCAGCAATAACAACACAATATAATAAGGTATAATTGTACTGATGATAAAAGTCTTCTGAGACACTTTGTGTTGCACTAAATTATAAAATGTCACATTATTGGTGTGCTTCCCAATTCTGTCTACAGATGGCAGCATAATTCAACTTGTCTCTCAGGTAAGTTTTCAGGTTGATCATTAAGCTGAGCTCAGGAGATGAGTGACCCTGACGACCGGTGACGGAAAGATGGACTCACTTCTGAAGGAGGTGCAATTGTTTGGTAAAGAAACCTCTTCAGATTCTTGAAAAGGAAAAATAAATGGATGGAGACATGCTTTATTATAGTTTAAAATGTACAATTATATTGTAACGGACTGCATATTTGTTAAGTGTGTTTCCTGTTATTGTGTTTAGTTGGTCCACGCATGTGTGTTAGGGTGTACAGCTATTGCAGTTTAAGGGGTGTTCTTCCGGTTCGGGAAACCGGAAATAGTTAGACTGGCGGGAGAAACTCCACCTGTTGTTGGCTTGAGTGTGTTTCTTTTGGCGTTGGTTAAGGCCCATAGTAGCCTGTGTAACATTAAGTTAATAAAAGAATAAAAAGCAAGAAACTCTCCCAATCTTCTTCCGCAGGGTTGCTACAATATGAATACTTAAATTGAATTTGTTCTTCTATTAACCCTCTACAATTAAATGTTGCATAGTAAACATTCACTAAATAAATGCTAAATGCAAATGCCGACGGGAAGTCCGTCTGTTAGCTACATGCTACATATGGATGTGAACAAGAACTGCAGGTAGAAGTCTGCCGGTGCAGAACTCCATTGGACCGTGATGACGACTGCCGGACAGGAAAGAAGAAATCCAAAGAACACAGAAAGTTGTCCTGGAGACAAATGTCGCCCAAAGAGCGGAGAGACCTGCTACAGACGAGTGAAGGTAGGCTAATGTTTTTAGCTATAGCTGTTCATCAGTGCAGCCGTTCAACAGCGCGACAGGATGACATCACAAACAAACACTCGATAACATACTTCATGAAGTAGATGTGTGAGAGAGAAGTGATGCCAACGATTAGTGATTGTAACGTTTCTTATTGACGAAGAAGACACGTTTCCTCCGCGCGTTATCCCCTTTAAACACTGACGTCAGGAAATGGGACGTGACAGCGGAGACGACGGAAGTGACGCGTCAATAACAGAGGTAGAGGTTCTTTATTCATGAAGTAAAACACAGCCGGCCACATGTTAACTTTTGATTTTAATTTTATTTTAGAAATCTGATTCTATGAAGACAAAACAATAACAAATATATTTTTTTTACATTAGATTTCAAGAAGATACAAATTTTAGCTGATTACAAGTGGAGGCACCCACACAAATCACAATATTGCACACTTCCCTGTTTTATTCATATTTCACGTTTCACAGCAGCAATTGCTAGCAGCCCTGCTTCATATAAACAACTATTTCTATTGGAATTCATCCTATTAGGATAACACCACAACATTCTCTCTGTTAAAGAAATATTAACCAATGTAGTCTCACTTAATGTCAGTTGGACATCCGGCTACATGATGTTCACAGTAACACTAGTAATACTGAGGGTAAGTCGGATAGGAGCCCATGAGTGGGGTTGTGGCAGAGGGCAGCATCACCCCCGGCAGGCTGCTGTACTGGTAGAATGAGTCCAGAGGCAGCGTTGAGACGCCGGGCAGAGGAGAGTTGTACTGCAGGTTGTGTGGATTCACATACGAGGCAGCAGCCGGGGCCTCCTGATATCTGGGGTACGGCCCTGGCCTGTATGTCTGCAGCTCAGGATAGTGCATAAACTGAGAGGCCACATTTGCCTGGCAGGCATGGGCGAGGGCGTCCTGCACTGTCCTCTTCAGCTTCATCCGCCTGTTCTGGAACCAGTTTCGGATCTGAAATGGAGGAAAAACAATCATGAGATTTCTCAACAAGAGATTTCTCACGTTTAGTGAACTTCTCAGACACTGAGATCAAATACTGATAATAATAATAATACTGACAATCAACTACAGGAGCAGAAAATCAAACAATATATATTACAATGAACTGAAAAATGAAACTTTAATAAGAGCTGAAGTGAGTTTCTCACCTGTTTATCGGAAAGGTTGAGCTTCTTGCAGAGTTCGGCCTTGTCCTGTGTTCCCAGGTAGGCGTTCTTCTTGAAGGCCTTCTCCAGGCTGCTAATCTGCTCTGCTGTGAAGGCCGTACGAGGCCTCCTCCCCGACGGAGGCGATGGAGGCGAGGTGGAGGCGCAGTCCGCGGGGGGCAGGGGGGAGAGGGAACGATCCCCTTCGCTTTCGTATCCGGACGTCTCCTCTTCTGTTCCGCTGCTGAAACCAGCCTCAGTCACTGGGAAGAGGAACGAAGGAAAATTAAATTGAAGCACCCTCTACAGGTAGATAATCAGTGAAATGCACGAGTGTCGAAACATGTCAGCTGTCCTAATATATTTTAATAGGAGGATTAACTTCTGTTTAAGAGGTATTTCAGTGCTGCAGGATATTAAGGGATATAACTTGAGTAACGACTGCTGGGATCAGCATGTTATGAGCTACTGATAAGAAGATGAATGTAGAGTAGTGAGAAGTACTTTGCTCGACATACCTTGATTGTTGTGAGAGGTTTGATGCTGCTGAGGGTTCAGAGTGGAACTGGAGAGACCGTACATGTGGAGGTCAGGGCTCCTGTTGCCACGCTGCTGCTGCTGCTGCTCAGGAACATTTCCAGGCTTGTGTCTGCAGTAAAAACCCGGCAGACTCTCTGAATGTGTCCCACAGGCAGCAGGTCCGCTGGGGGAGATGGTTCCTGTACCTGCAGGCTGGCTGCTCTGAGCCATCCACTCAATGGAAAAATGTCCTCTCATGGTTGCTGATTGTAAGAAGAGTAAATCCTTTAGTTTGACGAGGTGTAGAAGAAGCTGCTGCTGGTCAGTCCTGGTTGAAGGTGGCCGTCCTTACAGTTCCTCTGTATTTATAGGGGACGTCCCTCCTCATTTTTAAACTCCCTCCGCCTGAGATCAAAGCTCACATCCTCTCCCCTCCTTTAGTTTTAACAACTGGAGTAATTAAGACGTCTCATTCAGTCTCAATGAGGCTGTTACACACTGGCTCCAGTGAGTCTGGGAAGACCCTCCCCCCTCCTCCTCCTCCTCCTCACCTTCCTTCCTCCAAAAAGACTCACCTCACCCCAAACGGTGAGCACCTCCTCTGCAAGGCATCCAAACTGTGAGTTTGTGTTTTATCCTCTGAAACAACACAGTGCTCAAACTTCTGTCGAGTCACTTCTGACAACATCAAATTTGTGACTCGAGTCCAAGTCATGTGACCCGAGTCAACACCTCTGGAAACTGGCCTGCGTAACAACATCTGGTCTCTGGACACGAATCCACAGATGTAATACCAATATAATTTTAAAGTTCTTCCAATGATCTTTAATCGTATGTTAAGTTCCGTTCTGTTTCATTGTTTGTTCGGGATTAACGTTCATTAATTGATCAGCAGAAAATGTATCCTTTTTAAAGTAAAGATTATCAATATTCCCTGGTAGTCCAGCTTCATAAGAGTGAAGATTTCCTGCTTTTGTCATTATAAATGGGATTAATTACAATCAGTGTTATCGTCAGATTAGTGGATTAGAAATGAATTGTTAGCTGAAGCTTCACTGTGTCGTTCTATTCATCAATCAAAGTTTGATTGTCATTCAATGACTTTTAAAACGACTGGTTTTGTCATTGTAAAAGATCCTTCAGATTAACATCCCGAGCAGTGAGTGGTTTCATGTAAAAGCAATAGATAATCCGAGGATGATCCCGGGATTAGACAAGATTAAAGGCTTTAATAATAATGGTTTTTGGACTGTGATGTTTCTTCTAATTAATGGTGGTTATGATTGAACTAATCCCACAATGATTTCACACTAATAATCCAGGAAATCATCTTTTGTAATCTCATTGGATTTACAGTGAGATCTGAAATCCAATAGTACACTGAAGTAAAAGAACTACACTCATAATACATCTCAGTACTGCATAATACATGCAGTACTGAGATAAGTTTACGCAAATTCAAATGTTTTACCTTTAAAACGGCAAAAACAACACGTTATTAATAATTAATGACAAACTCAGTTTCAGAAAGCAAATAATTGAAAACAATTTGCAACTGTGGATCAAAATAATCCAACAGGAAGATAGAAAATAACTAAAACTGTCTCCTCGTGTGTTAACAGATTCACAGTACTGCAATACGATGTATTAACAAATACAAGTGAGTTTTAGTGTTTATCATTGAATTAATTCAGTTCAAGTTATATCTGTGCACACTCACGGATTAAAGATCAAAACATGATCAATAAATCTGAATTATAGAAGAAACATTTGGGCTGATGAAACTCTGATTAACAGTTGGTTTATTTACTGATCTGAAAAGACTTTTTTTTATTAAATGTGGAATAATTGTAAAAGTATTCTGTCCTGAAATGTGTTGAAAGACGTGAAGAACACGAGGAGCGGCCAGACTCCGGTGACGTCACCGTTCAGAGTAACTTTCCACCCCCACATTTCCATTCCTGATTGAATGTTGTCAGTTGTCCTCCGATGAAGGAGCAGCCTGCACATCCGACCCAACCTGCAGGAGACCTCAGCAGCTCGTATGAGCGAACTTCTCTCGGTCTCATGTTGGCTGTGTTGCATTCACGGGTCAGCGGATCTTCTGAAGCGCGCCGCGGCTCTGCGCTGCGCACAGACTCCGTCTGGAGGCGCGGACCCATCGAGCGGCCCAGCATCTCATTATCTTATCAATGCACCCAATGTGTGGTTGAGTCCACTAATCCTTTAAACCCTCATCGTGTCCGAACCGCGCGGCATTTGCACACAAAACAGCGCCCTGCCCTCGATGTCTTCGTCCCCGCAGACAGTCTCGGGTCCATCCAGGACGCGGTCGTGATGGTTACCAGCCTCTTCACAGGTGGGACCAGCCGCTGCAGGTCGTTATCAGCTGCTTCAACTTGATCCCAAAATCCCCTTCTTTGCATTGAAAGCAACACGAGATGACTTCAGGCGCCACAGGACAGATGAGACATCAGTGTCATCAGTTCGACTCCTCAGGAGTCCATCAAGTAGTCCATTATTCTATTATATATATTAGTGAACCAGCATCCAGATGTTTCATTTCAATCAGTAACATCTTATTTATACCACATCTTCAGAAATGAAAATGAAATGAACAAAACTAGATTCAAATCAAATAACCTGATATAGAAAGTGGAAATAGAGTTTCAATGCAGGAACAAGTCGTTCACAGTGAAGTGTAGGAGATGAAGGAATCAATCCCAGGAGATCAGGAGCTTTAAAGGGAGCTCAGGTTGAGTTGAACACACATCAACTTGAAATGCTTCACAATTAATCAGTGGATCAACTGATCTGCAGACTGAATGAGAACAAGCAGGATCCTGTAATCAGGATGAATCTAATAACGATGAAGATGTGTGAATTTATGAATCTTAACAGATGAAATGTTTTAATATTGCTGCCTCTTGTTTTGATTGATAACTACAAGACTAATGCAGTGAGCAGGTTGTCCTGCAGCCTTCTGACGTCTGTTTCAGTATCTTTGGTAAAAACCAGTCCGATGTCTCTGGATGTCTCTGGATGTCTCTGGATGTCTCTGTCCCGTCTCCAGGCCTCTCGTCTGCATCTCATCTGTCCTTCACCGTCTGCCTCTGTGTCCCTCAGCATGCCACATCAAAGAGTTCCACCCCTGTGAGTCCCAGATCCGGGTGGGAAATGACGAGGTGAAGCAGACCAGGACTGAAACCCGTCCAGGAGCAACAACAAATGATCCGGTTCCCTTTGAACTTTTTACTGTGCCAATCGACTGCTGTTTGTTGTTTTCTGTCCGAGGTGTTTGGGAGTCGGCATGAGCATGTTCTTCAACGTCACCTGTGTGCATGCAGCCTCTTCATCTGCTGCCCGGTGAGCTGCTCTTGTACTCTGAACCATTTGTCATGTATTCATCAGCGACTCCGGTGACCAACATTGTTATAACATTAAATCCAGCACATCATTTATTTAAAGTTAATTTGGATTCTTTTAATTTCCTCCTCTGATCTTCATCCTCATTTCTTATTTTAATTCATGGTTATTGAAATGATCCCATAAAGATGTTGGTGTTGTATAGTTTGCGTACGATCCCTTTAATCTAATTCATTAATAATGAACAGTTCTGGATTCCAGACTTCTATGTTCCTTCAGAAAGTAATCTATACGACTTTATAAAAGAATAATATGTTCACTCTCAGACTTGTCAAAGCTTCAATTTAGAAATATTAAATATTTGTAAATATTAAAACGGAGGATCTTTGTACACGAACGTCGCTAAAAAATCAAACTTTCGTCCACTGAACTGTTTGGTCTGAGATCCAAGCAGCCGTCAGCGGGATGATCATCAGTGTGTTTTATCATTTGAGTGAACTGATCCTTTAGTTAGTTGTTGATGCGTTTAGCTCCGAGGTTGTTCGTTATCTTTGTTTGTTTGCATGTTTGTGTTTTGGTGTGGGGACGCCAGCTGTCGTGTTACAGAAACACACACACGTCAGGCTGATTGTGTGTTTAATTGTTCTCGGTCCATGATGAGGGGTCATTGATGGGCCCCGGCCCCGGCCCGCTGCTGTCTGTCTGTGGGGTAACGGGCCCCTGCTGGGCTGCTCTTTGATTGGCTCCATTCAGTCTCTTTCATCTCTAATGGGCCTGTTTGCTGCTCTGTTATGGACACAAACACACCTCCCCCCCCGGGCTGATGGGGGGAGGCAGCCGAGAGACACAGCTCGGGCTGCTCAGTGATCAACTATCTCTGGTTGTTGGTTTATGAACTTTGACGGATTGAAACTCACACTGACTCAATCAGTGAGGCAGTTAGACTCTGTTCAACTCGGTCGACGTGTCCTGCAGTCATTTCATCCTCCAGTGATCCGTGTTTCCTCTGATGAAGCTCCAACGACCCCCAAATATAGAGTTCAGTTTAAAATGATGCATAATTTCATTAAGGTGCTGCAGTTTTAAGCAAATAATCAGGAAGACGTTGTGAACGTGTCGCTGACGGCGCTGCAGAGTCACCAGAAGATGTCTGACTGCATCACGATGTTGCAAAAACCTTAAAACTCTCTCTGCAGCTCGATGGCTCCTCTATGCAGATCAGGGCGGTGATGACGCCCAATAATCATTGATCTCCACTGCCGGCAGTCTCCAGCAGTTGCCCGCCCCGTCTGTAACACAGTCAGTTAAGGCCTCTTCCCCTCTGCTATTGATCCCTATCAACCTCTTCAAAGGCTCCTGGAGCTTTGAAGGGGCCAGCAGGACTGGTCCTGGTGGACGACCCGGCACAGCAAATCCCCCCAGGAGGGAGGGGGGGGGGGGGGGGGCATGCCTTCGGACTGTGAAATTTAAATTGATCTTTGGGCTGGAGGCTGTGATGAGGTCGGCTCAGTATCGTTACTGCAGTATTTCACCTGGCGATCGTGTTATTGTCATTGACGGACCTCGAGCTTCTCGTATACTACTTCCTCTCTGAGGAAGACTCCAGACTTGTACTTGTACTGGTGATGAAAACATGGTGTACTTGAAGGACAAGTGTTAATGTGTGTGTTGATTTAGATGAATTCCAAACAGAAAGAACCTCCGACTTCATCTACAGACTGAATCATCCATTCGATCTGCATTCACACAGACTGCGTCCCCTCTCGGTCCTTTGTGTTCTCACTGTAGTCCAGACTCGGAGTCTCCGCAGGGCAGGACCACGTCCCTCTCGCGTCCCTCTCGCGTCCCTCTCGCGTCCCTCTCGCGTCCCTCTCGCGTCCCTCTCGCGTCCCTCTCGCGTCCCTCTCGCGTCCCTCTCGCGTCCCTCTCACGTCCCTCTCACGTCCCTCTCACGTCCCCTTGTTTCCCCACAAACCTTTGGTTCACACATACGGTGTCAAAAACAGAGACGTGTCAATGGTGATCAGAAACAGCCAAATATTTTCTGTCCTTCCGTCTGCTTCTCCTGCAGCCACATACTGATGTGTCTCTAAGTTCTGTAACTCTTCCATCCTAAATTTAAAATATGTTCCTCTTGCTCTTCTCTTCAGAAAACCTCCAGTGTGAAGGAGTGTGTGCACATGTCGGGGCGGACGAGGTGCGAGCTGCGAGGCCGCCTTTGATGTTAAACTGGTATTTAGAGGTTAATGAGGCTGTTAGGAAGAGGTGAAGGAAACGCCTGTGACACACACACACACACACAGACACACAAACACCACAGAAACACACAGACACACACCACAGACAGACAACACACACACACACACACACAGACACACACAAAGACACACCACACACACACACAGACGGCTCTACTGTAAAAGGGCGGCTGTGTGGCTCAGGAGGCCGAGCGGGTCACCGGTTCGATGCCCAGCTCCTCCTGTGCATGTGCCTGCCGCGGCCGTGTGGGCGGAGCTTTGAGAAATGTTCATGTAGAGAAGTTAAACATAAATACAGTCCAGTTACAATCAATCCAATCCGATTTATTAACTGTGTTATCATTCTTACATTTCAACACACATCCAGGAACCATCACATAGATGAAACCTTCTCACTAAGTGATTGTCGTCATCGTGCTGAAGTTCAGTTTAAATACAATAGTAGATGTCGTGTGGTTTCTGCTCTGCACAGCTGTGGAGCTTCAGAAACTGTACGAGGAGGTGCAGAGGACGATGTGTAATACGGGTCACAGGTGTGGATGTGGTGAGATGCACCATTAAACATGCAGCTGCAGCTGGAGCCTCAGACTGAGTACAGAAGGTTCTAACCTGTCCGATGTCCATCTGTGTTTGATAGGAACACATGAGGATCCTGCAGAGCTCTTATCATCTCATCATTCTCACTGCTTAGTTTTATTCAATCTGACAGATTGAATGTTTTCCTCTTTCTCAGATGAACATCGTTTGGGTTCCATCTCCAGGTCCTTTCAAGCGTTTCTCTCCGAGGGTGGAACGTACTCCAGAGCGAGATGAGTGAATATCTCCTCCTCCGTAGAAGCTCTCAGATATCGACCCTGTGAGAAAGAAAAAAAATGACATCGAGCTGAATTGAAAAGCAGAACAGCAGATCGATAACGACGACGGGCATGTTACCTGTTTGTTATCGTACAAAGCATGGCTGCTCAGCGACATGGCCTTCTCGTGCCCCGCCCACCGCCGCAGCTCTCGCTCAAACAACTGAAGACAACATCCTGTCAGTGTTAGAATTATTCAGCGGGGAACCAGAGGACAGGAAGTCAGTTACGAGTGTCACCTTGGATCCTGTCCAGCCCAGCAGGGCGAAAGCAAACTGGCTGAACGGAGAGACGACCAGGTCCACTCTCACCGCTCGCCAACGTTTGTGTCCTGCAGATTGTGTCTGCTGCAGTTCTTCCTGTCCACCAGTCACATGATGGTTACCAGAGTCGATCTGACTCGCAGTACATGGAGGCCGTTGAGGATCTTTCTGCAGGCACAAGGCGTCGTCTTTAACCTGCCCGTGGACCCTGAGGCTGCTCTTGTCCTCAGGTGCAGCAACATGTCTGGTCTCCTGTGTGTCCAATTTAAAGATGGAAAGACATCTCTCGAAGCGGTCCATGTTGGAGGCCGGCCGGGCGGGACCGTCTGCCGCCTCGTGGTACGAGTTCCTTGTGGTCTTCTGGTACAAGAGGAAACCCTGGAGAGACGAAGCAGCAAAGAGACGTCATCTGTTGTAAACCCTGCAGATTTATGAGCTGCCACTTTAAACATTAAAATCCAAATCATTTACCCGCGATTCCAACCAGGCCACGACCTTGGACAGGAGTCCCTCCTCTCTTCCTTCCTCCGGGTGGGTGATCAGGAAGTCAACGTCATGGCCGCTCAGCTTCCCTCTGGACACAATTATAGACATTTACAAATTGTTCTAAAGAAGATGAGTTAAACAATCACCACCATGTAACTGCATGGAGTCTTATTAGTTAGTATTTGAATCCTGGAGGGGTTGTGAGGTCATTACCTCCTGAATCCTCCGGTCAGTGTGATATGTGACCCTGGTGACACGGCGAGGACGGCCTCCGCCACTATCTCACCGATGGTGTCTGCCTCCGCCCTGGTGACGGGCTGGTTGAGGTCCTCGTAGTGGACGAGACCTGAGAGACGAGAGAGAATAAAACAGGGAAACTGATCCAACAACTGCAGCCATCGGGGACGGGACTCTCACCTGCCTGTTGCGCTCGATTGAGAGGGCGTCCTGAACCACGTAGCTGATGAAGACTGTGTATCTCCTCTCTGAACCACCGAGCGGCGGTCTTTGATCCGACACCAAAAATACCTGTTAAAACCTGAAGCACACATTTTGGTGAAAACTGTTCAACAAGTGTCTTAGAGCACAGCCGTGTATCAAAGCAACACCGCCCACTGACCTTCAGTGCTTTGTACCGCTCCGACTGCTTAGTGGCTTCGACCTCACTTGAAGCTCTGTTCTCCAAAATGTCCTGCAGCAACACAGACACACTTTTATTAAAGCTTCTGTACCGGAAAAGAAGAGCCATGTTTCTACTGACCTTGATGACCCTCCGTGAATGTTCCCCGAGACACGGCAACCCTCTGAGCTGCGTCACATCCGTCACTGCTCTGGGAAGAGCCTTCATCACGGCGGCGGCCCGTCGGAACGCAACACCTCGTCCGTTCTCCTCGATCAGCTCAGCGTTTTCAGCCAAGAGAGACAAAGCGTCCTGCGACAGGAAATACATCCACACTCATTCTGGGTCTGCTGCGGTTGAGTCTCACGCTGGTACAGAACCCCCCGAGGGGATCTGCCAGCAGTGTGATGTGTTGATGCTGGGGTACATACAGTGAGGACGACGTTGTGGTGGTCCAGGGATGTCCGTCTCTGACAAGCGTAGCTGGGTACTGAGAACATCGCAAGCACCACTTCATCAGTCTGCTGCTCCTGAAAGACAACATGATGATAACACAGGATGCTACACACTTTGTCCTTTTCATGTGTGCATTCTTCAGGAGAAACATAAAGAAGGTTTGTTATTTACGATCTCGAGTTAACATACCTGCAGTTTGTGTCTGTCCAGCACATCCACAGGACATCCTGCACGCACACTCTCCGTGTACCAGCTGATGTCCAGAAGGTGAACAGGTGTCCGGCGGCGACCCGCCTCCTGCGAGCTGAGCCAAGTCCTGACCTCATCGCCGGAGTTGTTTTCAGACACGACGTGCGTGACACTTTCACTGTGAGACGGCAATTTGACATTCATCCAAATTGAAATATCAATCGTTACCTGATTTTATTTAATTAAAGGAGTAGTCTGTGGATCAAGTGACATCTTGTGGTCAAGTCAGGGACTGCATCCCTTCACCTCACCCCTCCCTCAGGGAAAACTACAGCTCCCTGCAGGGTCATTCACTATGATCCATCTTGGTTCTTGGACTCCTCACAACACAAAAAGAAGTCTCAGGACATCTCAGTGGCTCTGGGACGTTTCCTGATGTTTTAGGTAACAATTAACAAACTGACGAACTTGTGTAAACAATCAGAAATTGGATTGTTTAAGACTTTCACACAAATTTGTGGCCAACCTTTCTCTAATCAACTGATATGAAGACGTCATTGGACCATTTCCTTCAGATGTTTATTGGTGCATATATTTAATGCAGATTAGTGTTTGAACTAAATGTTATAACAACATACTGTTTATCACTTTATAATGTGACTTATCTTCTGTTATAACTACGTTTTCGTTATAACCAAATGAGTCTGAATCATTTGTCAACTTCCTGATGATTTACAGAACAATCAATATCATCAATCAGTCAATGTATAGATGAATTGAACACACACACACATTGTTGTCCTCATCATTAACACACGAACCTGAACACGTCTGACACTTGGAATCCTTTCTTCCGACCGAGTCCGGAGAGGAAGACTCTCCGACTGGCTCCCATCTTCCTCTCCAGCAGAAATACAGCCAGCTGAGGGAACTTGACGCCTTCATGTCGGCTGCTGTCGGTCCCGGCGAGCCCGGCAGGTGCGGAGGACAGTTTCCTCCTTTTCAGCGGCTCCATGGTTCTTTCTGAGATGTTAAAAAACCAGGTGACACGCTGCTGTTAAGACCTGGATTCGGTGTCTTGTGTAGAAATGAAATACAACTTGTTGTTTACACATTAGCTTTAGCTTAGCTCTCTCCTAAAGCTACTGTGTTGACTTACCCGGCTGACTTCTTCTTCTATTTATTTACGGCAGGTGCGAAAAGATGCATTAGCGCCACCCAGTGTATCTCCGGCTCATGACACCCGACTGCGGACTGGTTGAAGCCCCACAGCAGGTGAGGCTCAATCTTTACACTCAGGTCTCAAGTCTGAACCGTTTCATGCACGAATTATGACAACCCCACTCAGGATTTTGTACCAAGTGTTTTTATTTCTCTTTAGGCATGAAGAAACAGATTTGAATTTGAGTTTTTTCTAATCGAGCTTTCTTAAAGAGATGTTTACGTGTCCACTCAGGTGGACAGCATGTTTCTTTGTTTGTTTTCAACTGAAGAAATATGTATTCAACAATGTACATATAAAGAAAATGTGCATACATATCCAAAACACCATTTAGGACTACTCTCTATTCCCCTCTCCTAAATAGAGCACATGGAAAGAGCAGCCCACACACACCACTGGCTAAAGTTAGAGTCTCTGTTATAGTAACTGTTCTTATATTGAACTTTTAAGAACTGAGGGTTGTGTGACACTAATAACAAAATAATTCATTAGAGAAGACTTTACAATGGTTGAGTAGTCATTCCATGTCAACATTTGAAGGCCAA
>CAAKHC010004343.1:69789-88070 GCA_901007825.1 Macroramphosus scolopax | reverse complement strand
AAAAAAAAAAAAAAAAGGAGAGAAAGGAGGGGGGGGGGGGGGGGGGGGCAGCAGTGAAGTGCTTCTCTGTGGCAGTGAAGACACATTAGTGGCCCAGCGGAGGATTTCTGCATCATGAAGTAAATAGGATGCTGCTGCAGACTCCCCGGTGGCCTCGACGATACGAGGAGCACTTCTTACTGCTCTGCTAAATTATCTTCTGAGGAGCATGTGGGACCTTCGCAGAGATAAGCTGCTTCTGTGTGTTAGAAAGACATTTTCTTGGTATGTGCAGGAGGAAAATAAACCTGACAGACTAGTCCAGCTTCAACAAAGGGAATCACACACAGGACGTCTAATCACCCGTCCAGAACTATATGCTCTCTGAAATTAATATGATTCATCTCAACGTACTTCCCGTCCACCACGTGACTTTGTTTCACGGCCTGCAGTGATCTGAGGACCGGCTGCCAAGCACATGAATTTGGCTGCGAGGGAACAGGCTCACTGGCAGACGGGCCCCCATTCAAAATGTGAAATAGCAGACGAATGTTAAAGGATGAATTGGAAAAGACGGGGCGACAATGGTGTCTCCCATCTGTCGCTAAAATCAGAGCGAAGCAGCGGAGAACTTAATCATCGGATAATCTACGAGGCCAGATGTTACGGCGTCACCTGCGGTGTGAAGCTATTCTTTAAATCTACTTTCATCTGCTGTATGTACAATGAATTGTCGGGCTGGAAAGATGCAAACACGCGGATGAACGACCCTCAATTCGGCGCCTGAACGCATCATGTGCAGACGGAGCAGGTGATGTGAGGAAAAATCTGTAAACATTAAAACTCTATCGTTGCATACCGTTAGCATGTTAGCCAACATTTGGAAGGTAAGACTTTGCATGTGTCATTTCAACAATTGAAACAGCAGCACAGGTCGGTTTTACATAAAAAATACACTGAAATAAGATTTTTTGTGCCAAATCTGGGGCCCCTGCTTGCTGTTGTTTTCATCCCTCCTCTCGTGATGCTTCCATGAAGAGTGGTTGCCGCAGATCGTCCACGTAATAAATAATGAAGGGAACGTGCGAGCCGGCGAGGCAGACAGCCCCAGATGTTGGAATAAAAGAAAAGTGGGTCAGGTGTCTGGCTGCTGCGAACCACACGGCTCGGAGCATCCAGCCTAAACTGCAATCAGAGGACCGCATGATGATCTTTTGTCGGGGCTCTTTACGCTTAAATCATTGAGCACTCACCAATCTATATGCAAAGGCGGGTCACGTGGCGAGCTGTCGGTTCCACTTGAGGCGAGCTGTGTGTAAATTCAAGGCGGGACGAGTGTGTAGATCATCATCCGGTTCGTTAAAGGTGAAGAGGTCGGGTGCGGAGTGCGTCACCTCTGTTGTCAATACATCATCCGCTGCACGGGCGAGGTGCTTGGACCTTCACAGCTCAATGATGTCACACAGGCTCATCTCAGATACCACACATCCATCACCTTGTATATCAGCCTCAGATGTGTATTACACACACACACCGGTCCAGCGTCGCCTCGGCATCTGATCAAAAGTGACAAAACAGTCCTCCAGCCGGCGTCGGATCGCCATGCAAACCCCGATGTTTACGATCCCCTCGTAAATCGACCATAAACAATCCCGCTCGTCAATCATATCTGCACCGTTTGACGAGCCGCGCTCCGCCACGCCCTCGTCAAATTAAAGCTCCTTATCCGCGGTAATAACAATTATCACTCCGAGTTAGAGTCTCCTCTGGTCTTTGCTCACTCGTAAAACCCAATTACACACGAGGTTTATGAAGGAAAACATTCATTAGTGCCTCTGAAGGGCTTCGCTCACATGTCGGAGGCACCCTGACCCTAATGAACGAGACATGTATGGACTCTATACGATGGGCTCCGTTAGTTTCCACCGGCAGCCGCTTAAATACAGAAGATCATCAAAGGTTTCAACATCTAGTGCAACCGAAGCGACGTCCACATTAACAGTCGGCATGTAGCTGCTGAGAACATCACGATCGGGGCTGAAGAATATAGGAGGGTTAATAATCAGACGAGGCGGCAATAATAATAAGGCAATCATTTTCTAATACCACTTAATAACCTGATAAACAGTCGACTTTGTATTGAACTGCAGAGTCCATGAAGTCCCTGAAGGCTGCATGAGTCCATGTTACATCTGTGTGTTTATGGGGTTTTATGTTCCCCAATGTGAAGTGTTTCAAATTAAAACCCAGAACATGAAGTGAAAAGCCGTTTCCGTGTGAATACAAGCAGATGTTTGTGTAGCAGATGTTCAGGTTGGTCCTGGAGGAAACGACTGCACGCCGCATGTCTGACAGCAGCCTGTCTGCAGGAGACTCAAGAGGAGCAGACCTTCATCCTGAATGCTGGAACATGCTTCATGCAGTCTGACCAGTTTAAACTCAAGACAAAGATCTCAACACGTGCAGCTGCGTGTTCGAGGGGGCAGGAATCACATCTGCATCTGTGCAGCGAACAAAGACGAGCTCGCCGACGTCGTGCAGCACAGCTGGCGTTTCCAAAAGACAGTCGGCTCTTCAAGGGGCCTGGTGAGAGCTGAATCTGTGATGTCGCGGCACACTCGCACTGCTTTACTCACAATTAAGCACACAAGAATCGCTATTAGCGTGTGTGAATGTATCCAAGTGACAAATTAGACGACGAGAGGCCGTAAATCAGAGCTGATTTCACATCGCGAGTGGAACTGATAACATGAACAATGCGTGCTGATGCCCGGTCCTTGATTGTGTTCATGCAAGACCAATTACATGACTCACTTTAGAGGGTCACCGATGCAAAGACCTCAACATGTCACACCTCTGGACGGCGTCCTGTCGCCGTGGTGCAGAGTGAAGCCGCCACGTTTGCTTTCTTCCCGCCGACTTAATGGATTGTGAAAATGAGGTAAATGATTTTCCCCCTGACAAACGGAGGATGCATTAGCCGTCGCCATTCGTCACCCGTTTACAATCCGTCCTGCAAACTCAAATAACAGCATCCATCAACGGGGGGGGGGGGACGGCCACAAAACAACTGGAACGCCGGGGAGGCCGGTGATTGATTCAGATTGGAGCCTTTTCAGGAGTGTCGGGGCGGCGGGAGGAACAAGCGGAGCCAGATGCCACAGGTTCCCCCGGAAAAGGTGTTAAAAACTGTCACCGAGGATAAATGGAGGAGTCGGTGGGTGTATTAAAATGCCTGCGTATATGCAGACGAGTCATTTTAGATATAGCGGCTGAACAAATGGAGTGTCAAACGGGAGGGAAGGGAGAGGCGGCGCTATCGGCTCCGGAGCCGGCTGCAGACAATCAAACCCTCGATATCAGTAAACTAAAAACTACTTTAAAATAACATCTGCCGATACGTGCAGCTCTAATGGGATAACCTCAGAGGTCCGACACCGATTGCCACTTTAAAACTCATCCTCTTCCTCCTTTTGTCCCGTTTCCATTCTTGATGGAAAATTAATTGCAGCGCCGTTTTTTTTTTTTTCTTCAGTCTGCAAAGAAAATAATCTATTTTGCTTTTCTCTTTTACCAACCTGGCAGATACGGAGACCTTATTTCATTACGGAAGGTCATCGCTGGCACCCCATCAGTTGTCAGGGAGCCCTCAGAAAGAGCGAGGAATTGATTCATCACCAGCGGCGCTCTCAGAGGGGATCATGAGAAAGAATATTATGAATAAGAATGTGTAGATGAAGAGCGATGAGGGGAGGTGGGGGGGCGCACGGCGGGAGGCTCGGAAGGAACGGCTCAGGTCAATCGACACTAAGGGAGCAGTTGTTTCCTCAAATAGAACAAAGAAGATTTAATTTAAATTCTTAATTATCTGCCGGAGGCGGCGTTTGAAGAGTTTACCAGGATTTATGACATCATGACTAGTTTTGAACCTTCAATCTTGGTCCAGGACGGAAAAACACTCGTGCAGAAGGACGACCTGAGAGGCTTTTGTAAAGGGACAAACTCCGGTCTGAAGCTTGAGGTCGTTTCTTTGCTCAACACAAGATACAGTCAACAAGCTGCATCTAAAAGTCCGGCCTCCTCCTGCCGCCCGGCGCTCAGAGACCAGACACAGTCGTCTCTGTTGATACTGAATGTGAACGAGGTGCAGTAAACATCTGGATGGCTGCGAGCCAGCGGCCTCGCAGCCCTCCGCTCTGCCTGGTGAAGGTGTTTGTTTCCTCACGTCATCAGGTGGTGCAGCGGTAAACAGGCCATCCTGCTCACGGTCTTCACGTCCGACTGAACCGGCGCTTCAATGTTTTTTTGCAGTTTCCTGTCACTTCCTGTTTTGCCCTGGTTGAGCAAGACCTGTTCACTTCCTCCTCCGGACCGCACGGCACGCCAACCCTCGCCGTGATTGTGAAAATAACACACGGTAGGAAGTTATCTGTCTTTTTATAGAAGCTCAGAACATGCAAAAACCGTGACGTGCATCTGATTGGACCAAAGGGCTCACGCACTGCTGCTGCTGCACGGGCGGGATTTCAGTTCCTGCTTGCCTCAGATCGTTTCTTACAGATTATCATAAAATTAAGTCGAGCGCCGTGTGCGAGCTGTGAAACTCGTGTCTGTCATTGAGAAGATCCCCGAGGGGAAAGGTCTAAGACGGACGTCTACAACGTGAAGGAGAAACTAACTCTGGTTGCGGGAACCAAAAAAAACAGCATCTATATTGGTAAAATCGTGGCACAAATTACCCGCGATCCCGTAAAGGCCACTTTCATCCCAACAGATGGGGACCAATTAGCCACCTGACTCCCAGAAAACACTTGGGCAGCCGTGTGGAGCCGAGATGCAAATGAAGCGGAGGGGAAGGTGGAAGCGGACCCGCCAGCGTCTTGGGAGAGGAGGAAATTAATGAAGGAGACACCGGAGGTGCCGATTTGGAAATGGGAAGAGAATAAAGTGGGCAATGATGAATGGAGGGCGCGCGGAATTGGACTGAAGGATCCTCGGAGAGGTCGTCTAATCCTGGAGAGGCGGCGGATCCTCAATCAGCCGGGATCAACAGCGGCTCCACGTATTCAATTTAAACTAACATGAAATCATTGATCTAGTTTATTAACTCCTTGTCATATTCATGTCAGCGATGCAGTGACGCCACGAGGCTACGAATTCGAACGGCTCCTGAAGCGGAGGCAGCATCACGTCCAGCCGACCCCGTGTACTTTCTTTTACTTCACGACTCATTAGACACAAACTAAAATATGCAGCTGAAAAAGTGGGCTGAGACGTCAACACATCTGAAGCCACGAAAATCCCTTAAATTGGAGAAACACGCCGCAGAATGCAGAGGATGATGCACAACCTTCAAAAGGACTCCGGAAAATAAGACGCCCTTAATTTAATTTGACGAAGAGTAAACCAGCAATCCTTTCTAAAGGCGCCGGGACTCAAACACCTCGGTGAGAAATAAGAAAGTTAAATCCTGAAGGGCAATTTCAAAGCTGAAGACGTGTCTGAAAGGGTCCGAGCCTCTGCAAACTCCGAGGCAGTGTTTACCTTCATCCCCCCTGAATGCTCACACAGGGCGTCAGACAGCTGTTAGATAAAGCCAAGTAAATATTGCTGCGTGTAGGTGACATAGGAGGACGAACTCCCCGGGAGATTCAGTCCCGGTATCTCCTCTGGCCTGCGGAATCTGAAGCTCCTCCAAGGTCCAGCAAAGCATGAGAATGAATGCAGGAGGAATTATTAATCTGAATGTAATTAATTCTACTGCTGCTGGGATTATTAGGCCCCCAATCTGGTTTGGCAGGGAGAAAAACTTAAGAAGACTTAGTTCTATCATCTGTTTTTCTGTCTGATCTTTGACACCTGGTCAGAAGTAGAGAACATATCATCGGCTATGTTGCGAAACGACTTCACTCTTGTGTTTCTACCAAATGTTTTGGAACCCGACTACCTGGATTTGTTCCCTTTCAGCCACAAGAGCATTAGTGAGGCCCAACGCGGACGTTGGCCAACAAGTTCTGGCTCGCAGTCCGAGTTCCAAGTCATCCAGGAGGCGTCGGGTGGGATTGAGGTCAGGACTCTGCAGGCCGGTTGAGTCCTTCCACAACAAACCAGGAGGATCATTTCTTTAAGGAAGTCTCATGTTATGTTGACAGGCTCATGTGGACGCAGCTTTTACAGCAGCGCAGAGACGGAGGACCTGACGTAGAGCAGTTTGACTGACAGACCTGCTGCAACATTTCTTAAATTGATGATTGCCTGTCGGTGTCTTATAGTGGGTTACTATCAGACCACTGCAGTTCACGTCGGTGTCCAACATCTGAATCGACGTTGCAGTATGAAGATCCCCTTCACTGCAGCTGAAGGGTTCAAAGGGAAGCTTCCCGTGTTGCAAGTCGCCTGCACGCACAGCGACCGGATCATTCAAGTCACAACAAGTCATACGGTCCCAACCGCCTTCCCGAGTCGACCTGACAGGAGCTGCCTGTCCTCCCAGTTGTTACCGGCACCAGAGCGACGACATAAAGAACTGCGACGGTGTTTTCTTACTAACACAGCAATGTTCCAGCGACTTGGGCGCGGCCTTGGAAAGGGAAAACAAGCCCAGTGCATTATGGGTGTTGTAGGTTTTCTAACTTTTTGGGGGAAAAAAAGGAACTCACAGCCTCCTTTGTCTGATTTCTCAGGTCGCGGCTTTAATTAGAAACATGTTGGTGTCTTCCCGCTGCAGCGACAGTCAGCTTTACCAGTCAAATGCTTCTTTGACTGAACCCACAGAGTTACACACCATACACACATACTTTTGGTTATACGATCTGTTTTATGTCAGTCCTACTTAGGGATGAGGGGCGGAGCCATTTCTAGCGTGCGTTTGAGAAAATGTGGGAAAACAAACCACTTGCATGTTCATGATGACAAAACAACCTCAGAACAGAGAACGAAGACGAACCATCATCCTTTGAAATGGTTTCCTTTGTTGCAGGGTTGTTATTGAATTGAGAATACTGTCCATCCTAAAGTACGTTAAATACCTCGTCGTCTAACGTCTTTAGCGAGTCAAATTTAGAAATGTATCCGACCGAGACGTCAGTTTTCCTGTCAGCTCTGTCTCATGTCGACGTTGATGGTTCGTGTTAAAGCGAAGACCACAACGCCTCGGCGAAGTGCTTCAGCAGCTGGGAGCCAAATGTGAACCATTATCCAAGAATTCACAGTAATCACAGAAAAAGGTTTTACGGGGAAAAAAAACCTGCACAAACACGCTAACAGCACATTGAAATCAGTCACATTTCACTTAAAGTGCAGAGTGCGATCAGATCGGGTTTTAACCAGCCGCCCCTCAATGCCAGAATCTGATATCTGGCAGGCGACCAGGAATCCATCCAATATACAAACGACCTGTGAACTCATGTGACTGTTGTTTAGACGGTTTCTCCTACGATAGTTTGAGCCAAAGATTACAAACAATGTTCGCTTGCAGGGAGAGTTGAACATCCGTCTGTAATGGAAGCGTGACGTGAGGGACTACAGCGGCTGTCCTTCTTACAACTCCTGATGAGTCACCAGCGCTGCTCGCTGTAGTGACGGGTGGAACTGATCCCAAGACGGATTAGAGATGCAGGGACAGAAACAGGAAGTCGACCGACAACAAGCCTGAAGTCCCAGAACACCGGCGAACATCAGAGGGCTTAAGGCGTTAACATACGTATGTTGTATCGTCAAACACAACGATGCATACGAAAGACGTCCGGGATGATCGTGCCCATTCAGAGGGTGGGAGAAGCTTAGATGGGTTCCCTGAAGCCCTTCGGTGCCCCGGGGCCTCACAGCCGGCCCCTCCGGCACTGATCACAAGTTCCTCTCAGCACACAATGAAATGGTCAAACTTCTTGCTTTGTCCAGCCAGCACACCAAAACACCCCGTGCATCTAATTAACAACATTATTGGAAGGAGGAAAGAAGAAAATCCGAGAAGCTGGAACAACTGAATGTTTGGCATTTTTTTGCTTCGGCCATTCGGACATTCTTTACAGCAGATTCCAGCTAAAGGCCACCGGCCACATGAACACAAAGAGAGATAGATAGCTCTCCACCTCTAAGAACAATTAGCTCCAACCTGATGGACGGGCATCAACAGAGGGAGACTCTGAAGGAAATGGTTTTATAGACGGGGAGGAGACAGCTCGCAGAGCAGTAAAGGTTTACTGCTGCAGAACAAGAAATCAAACTGACATAAACTCTCATTCCAACACGGTAATCCTGCAGGCAATTAACTTGGCAGAGAATTAAGTAAGAGTTGACACTAAATGTTGGAGGAAGTCCAGCAGGAGCAAATCAGGTTGGTGAAACAGCAGCAGGGGGATTACAAGATTCATATGTATATACAAATGTGACGACAAACGAGGACGGCAGCGTTCGGCGGGAGAGTTCATCCTCCTCCTCTGACCCATTTCTTCTTCTTCATTTCACTGAGCAGGCCCGTGGAACAGCTGGAGTGCTTATCATTTCCAAATCTGCATCTCAAAAACACACTGATGAGGGAAACGAGCCACTTACATTTCATTATCGCCTCGCACTGGCACTCCAGAGGCTTCACGAGCAAGGAGGCTTCTCAGAAACTGGAATCAGCTTCTGCATTTTTACACTGAAATCAGATGGGTCTGGTGGCAGAGGGGCCACCACGTGAGTGTGTCAAGTCACTATTACCACAAAAAGCTCTAATTCCTCTTTACGAGTTCGCGTGCAGAAGTAAGATTCAAAGTTTATCTGTTTTTCTTTAATCGGACCAATCAGGGAAACAATGGGAGATGACATCAGTGGCCAGACAACGCTGCAGGCTGTCAGCTGAATGTGCAGGAATCCAGATAACAACACAAAGGGACGTGTGATAGGAAGACAACAACATATTGGCAAATAACAAAAAAATTGGCTCCTGAAGTTGCCAAAATGTCTGTTTCATTAAAACCAGCAAGCAGCGATAATAAGTGTAAATGCATGTTTTTAAACCTGCGGCTGGTGTTGCCTGACAGACTGAACAAAGAACATGCACAAACGTGCAGATAGATCCGAGGATGCTGCCTCCTCCTCCTCCTCCTCCTCCTCCTCGCGGAGAAACAAAAGAAATCCACCGTTTGGGAAACAACTTTGTTGCGTCTCCGACGCCCTTCAATCAGACTCCGGACAGTAAAGCATCATGTTTGAAGGAGTCCCAGCTCACCTTTGGTCTGTTCCTCTGCAGGACGACAGCAGCGGAGCTCCGTCTGATGGCTGTCTGCTCTCCAAGGCTCCTCGGCGCATTGAAACGGGGCAGCGGCAGCGGTGATTGCGAAACCGCCGACGCGCGCTTCGCCTTGTTCGGAGGGCGGCGGGTCTGATCACTGTTCAAACCGGAGGAACACAGAGGAGCCTCCCACTCCGTCTACTGGCGCTCTGCCTCCTCTCTCTCTCTCTCTCTCCCTCTCTCGAGGCGGATACGCCCTCTCACTGTAGGAGAAAGAAATACATTCACACGCATATGTCAGGCTGGAACCGAGTCACCGCGGCCGGGCGGTGCTGTGAGGCTGACCGGGGGTGACTCCTGCAGGGGTCCGGCTGCACAGCTGCTCCGGTGGGTCCTAACTGACCTGCACAGACAAGGTTCATCCTGGCAGGGCGTCGGATGACCCCTCAGGATGGTTTTATTTCTTTAATCCTATAAGCAAAAGGCCTTTTGTTTGTGTGTTGATGTCCAACCAACATTATCAATAATAATCAAATCACACTTAGATTTTGCTGCTTTATTTCTAGGATGAAAATACAATAAATGCAATCAAACTGTCATGCAAGGTTGTCTGTAGTTGAAGAAAGAAATCAGTTGAGACACAACTTCTGTATCAGGTCTCTGAACACCAGCGATGTTCAGAGTGTTACAGACCATCTAACTTCCCCCTAAAGAACAGCATCATTGTACCAGACAGGTTATTGCTTTGCATATGAAAACCAGCTCCTCTAACCTGCCGTGTCAGATGTAGATAGTCCCGGATCCCACCGCTGATATTACACATCACATCATCACAGTACCTTTGTTTGTTGTTGCCGGTCGTCTGTCAACATCGGTGTTGAGATCGATGATCGCCGGCTGGGTGTGGGCCCACATCGAGTCATCCTGGAAGAACAGCAGACAAAAGGAACACTTCCACATATGCAAATGCTTTCCTACGTATAAGAGAATTATTCAATGAGTCTTTGATAAGCAGATCGTCGCTCTTTAACACCCATCGCAACCTTATCAACAGTGACTCATCCTCCCCCGATGTGTCCCACCTCTGCACACCAGGCAGAAGGTAAACAAGTGTAAATTAGAGGACGTCTACGTGGTGGGACAGCTTTTGTCTTCAGGCCATCAAGCTTATCAACACACAGTATCAAACTGCCCCCGAACTACCTCAGCTCGTCTCACAGGTATTTAACATACGCTCTGTCTCCACACAGCCCAGATACAGATTACATAACGACAGAATACCGCTGTTCTCTTTAGTACCAGGAGATCTTATGATATTCCAGAGTTCTCTCTGCATTCCACGTGACTTATTAGGATAAAGAATGGAAAGAAAAGGAAGATAGTATGATACCAGTGGATGTTGTAGTATCACCAGTGTCCGTAATTAGCTATATGACTTCTCTTTATTTGTATAAAACCTGTTCCTGAAGGATGTTTTTGATGTATATTGCAACGCTGTCATTAGTACCGACGTTAGGTCAACCACAAACCACAACACGATACTTTTAGCTGTGTCTGCAGGAGGTCTCTCCGCTCTTGGAACAGCTGTCTTCTTCAGGTGAAAGTTCCTTGGTGTCGGATGTCTTGTCCTTATTTGACTGGCAGCAGTCACCCCGGTCCAAAGGGCCAAAGGGTCGCTGCTAACATGATGATCTGCTAATAGTGTACGTGCAGGAGTGTTTCCATCCATGTGGAGCATGTCTCTGTCCTGCAGCCGTAGTCTGTGAATGGTTTGCAGAGGAACGTGGACGTTTGCCATGCAGAATTATCCTGCGGTGGTTCGAGGTACTCGAAAACATTTTGCTCCCGATGATTGAACATGACACCGCAACATGGTGGAATTACTACCAGGTATTAAAACACCGATGTTTTTCTTTAAGCGACACCTCAAACATTCACTGAGGTGATCCGTCTCTTGCACAACACGCCGCCTCAGAAGACGGTTCCAGCCGTTCGGCACCACAGACAGTCGGTTGCATGCAGGCAGAGGACGTGTCACAACACTGGTTCAGGAGCAGAACATTTGTTTACTGCATGTGCGTGACTGACTGAAACCACCAAAGTGCACGGTTGGAACAGCAAAGAATGTCTTCAAAGACGGTTCACCATCGCCTGAGAGAAGCTGGCGAACGTGCCCGTCGCCCCCTTGGAGGCCTTGGCTGGATTATTGTCCGGCGTAGGAAAGATTCCAGTGTTCTCTTCACAATTGAATCCCATTTCACCTCTACCATGCACGTGGTTGGCAACATGTGCAGCATTGTGTTGGCAAGCGCTTTGCTGATGTGATGTTGTCTGCAGAGTGGCCCGTGCTGTCTGTGGAGTTCTGGTCCGGGCTGGCGTACGTCGTGGATATCGGACACAGCTGCAGATCATCCAATAAACATGGATCGGGATAAATACTGGGATGACGCTCTGCATCCCATTGTTGTGTCCTTTGTCAGTCCACATAACGTCACATATCAGCAAGATGAGGCTCTGCCTTGTATCTCTGGGTTTTGCACACCGTTTCTGGAAGCTGAAAACCACCCTGTCCTCCCTATTGAGCATCTGAAGGACAAACACTTAACTTACACAGCAAGTTCATGAACATGATAAACATTACAAAGACATGTTTTATAGTGAGACAGTTAATTGGCGTTTTCTTAGGGCCATACCAGAGTATTCAAGTGTTACCTCTGCTGTCACGAGTAAGAGCTGATTACTCATTACTACCAACCTCTGCTGAAATCTTCATCTACTTCATTACGTTCCGAGCCCAGATCTTAGCCAGCTCCCTCACCTCCTCAAACAACCCTTTAACGTGGATGTTTTATGGGGTTTGTTTATTGTAACTATTTTATTTGTTTGTTTTATGTTTTGCCCCGTGTGTTCTCTTTTAATTGCAGAGTGAATTGGGGCCAAGCTGCGAAGGGGATCCTGCACTAACTACGCTTTATTTGATTGAGCTGAAATAGCGTCCTGGTCACTGTTTCATTCCTGAAACAGTTATACCAAGAACAATCCCTCATGTGCGAGGAACCGAAAACATGCAACCACTATCCCAGACTAAATTTAGCTCGAAAGACAAATATTTTTTGCAGTGTGCAGCTGCTCGGTTAGCTCTCCCTGGTCTCTGTTGAGCAGTCACACACTCTCTCGCTCTCTGCAGTCATATTATACAAATCCTCTGACGTGGAAAAAGCTCTGATCTGCTCTAAAATGATTTCACCGCCATCAGACTCATTGTAACTAAACACAGCGGAAATTACGTTTTCGCAGTAGCGGCAGGACGACTGCGACGGCTCAGAGTTTGTCTTAAATTATTTAAGAAAACCCCGAGGATGCGTTTAACAAGATGCTATATTTGTATGCGTGTGCGTGCATATGTGTGAGTATCTGAGAAGCCACCTGGGCTGCGGACTCGGTCCCCCTGGAGTTCACGGACAGTATCGCTGCAGTGTAGGCGCTGTTTGATATGATTGCCTTAATTATGGAGGATAATGAGTTTAAATTTTTGATGCATCAAGTCACCAAAATGGCAACACACCCCTGGAGCCCGTAAATGTCTGATACTGCTTCAGGCTCCAGGGGAGTTTTGGGAAATCTTTTACAAGATTGAGTTAATGAAAACAGATCAGCCTGTGAAATGCTAATGTTGACTTCTTGTGCCTAATTTTGTCTGCAGCCCATGGGACGCACGGCGAACTGCAGCGGTTTCCATTGCATCCACGTGTGTGTTGCAGTGAAGCTAACCTTTAGCTCACCCTCAGATAGATACTGTACATTCTGTTTCCTCTCTCGTCGACAAACTTCCCTGCAGGAAAACCGACGTGCTGCGCCTCGGAGATTAATCGAACGGAACAAAAAAATTTCACTTCACTCTGTCAGAGAGCAGCGAAGCTTCACTCTGCCAATTTCTCACCCTTTGTTTCACACGCCTTTTTTTGATTGATTGAATGCTTTATTTAGAAGGACATGGAAGCAGCACAAGTACAGTTCACAATTCAATGGTCCTCTAAACTGGATCGCTCATAAAAGCACAACGGCTTGTTTAAAATGAGATCCCTCACACATTCAAATCATTATGCCTGTTTGACAGAATAAATAGAATAAACTACAATATGAGTTCTGCTCTCCGTCGACATCCATATCTGCTCCGCCCGCCCACGTGCAGCCGAGCCCGGGCGATTAATTAAAGGAACCTCATGCACCACTCAGCCGGCTTGTCGTGCCTGCCAGTCATCAGCGCGGCATGACAATGATCTGACCATCGCCGGCTTGATTGGCATTCGGAGGACGTCCTCTCGCTCTCACTGTAGACACACAGGCAGGCAGGATGCAACCTTCAGATCTCCGGATCAATAACCCTGCAACACCACATCTGACGGGCAGTAACAGCTTTTTAACCTCTCTGCTCTCAGGTTGACTCTCTAACCAAATATCCACTCAAACAGGCGAACAATCACCGCAGAGAAGCCGCCGAAAACAATTAGGACTCTCTACAGAGGGAAAAGTTCTCTGATGGAAAGTTTGTGGTCTGCTGGAAGGGATGAACAGACAGAGGAACGGGATCAGTTCCGCTTCATTGCATCCATTTTCCCCGACTTGTTTTGGGTATTTAAACCAACTGCCGCCTTGTCGTAAACATCCCTCACAACCTCCGGGCGTTCTCCAATTATATTTCTCCAATACTTTTTTCTGGTTGAAGTGTCAGTGAGCAGCGACATGATGAAACAATCCAGAACTCATCCGGTGCAGCAGGACTGGAGAAAACTCTTCATTGCACTTTAAAAAGAGTTTTTTTTCGTGCTTTAGCTACTATGAGTGGTCGACTGTTTTATGCTAACGGTGAAGGGATGCCGAGCTGTGAGATTACACCAAATCTGGTATGGATCTATTGTTAGTTTATCTTGGGTCTCAACTACTCAGTGATGGACAAGACGTACAGTGTTGGATCTGATTCCATGAGAAGCTTATTACAACCCTGTCAGCAGCATTCCGGTTCAGCTGAAGCTAACATGTATTATTTGTAATCTGCAACCTCACCACTAGAGGCCTCTAAATCCTACAAGCTTGTTCTTTAATATTTGCGTTTAGATTAACTGTGATCATCAGCGGCGGCTTAACATTCAGCGCTCAGACATAAATACTTTGTGACACAGCTACGTTTAGTTGGAGCGTCAGCGGGGACGGACTCTGTCCACGAATTCACATCAGCTACGACCAAACTCAAACTTTCAGGCGTTCCCGAAAAAACTTCTTACTTCAGAATCAGAACTGACAACCTTTATTGAATAATAGGACAGTGGTCATCTTGATTATCGCACTCTTAAAGCGTTAAATAGAAGTTTTTTTGTTGTATTTGAAGTTCTATTTTATGAAGGCACGTTGGAGAAGGTTTGTCCTAGTTTACCTTCTGCAACACGATGGAAACAATCTGCGGCCAATTTGAACATTTCTACATCTGTGGTTGTGCTCAGATTTCCACAAGAATGATTCTGTCAGTGTTTTCATCTCATGGCACGTCTTCACCAGGCACGCCATTTATACTACTTTGAGGTCTCATTCGGCATGTGAGTGGTGCTCCGATGCAGGAAAATGTTTTACACCCTGGGATATATTTCTTTTAGTTCCTCACCCGCCTCTGATATTATAAAACAGGACGTGACAGACAAGAACCATGTTGATGGGACGTTCTTCGCTTCAGCGCTGACAAACAAACTATTTCTTCTCTGTTACTCTCTTGTATTTTATTTCTGGGTTCTTTCGGTCCCCTGCTCGCCCCCTCCCAATCAACCTTATCCTACTTTAATCCAATGGAAGTACTTTTATACTGACAATTAGCTGGTGATGTCTTCAGTGACTGTATTTATTTTAAGGCTCTAATATTTCCCATTCCTGAAGGCCCTACATGAGAACATTAAGGAACAGAAGGTCTCACAGGTCGTCCGGATATTCTGTAAATTCAACAGGCTACACGATGAGTCACATCCACCTTCTTCCTCTCTCGCCTGTCTGTCTGCACACGTATGATGAAAACGAGCGTGTGTCGGGTTGCATCACGATACTGTGGAAAGGCAGACGAACTGGAATGAAATGGAAAGTTGAAAAGGCTGGGTGAGATAAGAGCACAGAGAGCTCGCATTCCCGGTAAATTAGGTCAGCTGTTGAACGCAGCAACGACTCCAAATGGGACCAGGCTGAGATGAAAGGCAGCACACTTCTGATTCTCAGCGCCCCTGTCGACTTTTACATCGCAAAACATCCACCGCCTGGTACCTCTTCAGGCTGCAGAGGGTGTGGGGGGGGGGGGAGATCTTCTGCACAACTCGAGGCATCTGAGCTGAGAGTTTGTCTGTTGTGTAATTGTGTTCATAAGCTCAGATGTCACGAAAGGCAAATTCCTCAAGCATGCAGTGTTCTTGACGAGTACATGAAGGTGATTGTTATTTTTCTCCTGCTGGGCTCCGACTCTTCAAAGGATGCAACAACCCCGTCTCGCCCCCACACCCCCTCCTCTCATCCAGCCTTTTTTCCCATTAAACAGACTGTGTTTCCTGTGCCTCCATGGGAGCTTCTAATTGCCTATTGTGCTTGCTGCTCAGCTCTCTGGGTGATGTGCAGTGACAGGCAGCATCTTCAAAAAAGTGATGTGTTCTCCTGAGGTTGTTCAGGAAGAGCTCTGGCAGTCTCTCACATTATTTCTCTCCCACAGAAAGTCTCCCCGTCCTCCTAACCCGCTTCCGTCACTTGTAATGTAAAGTGTGTATGTCAAGCAGAAGCCTTAATGTATGTCGAGCAGCAGGCGAGCGTGCATGCCCTCCTCCCGGAGTCGGGCAATTCATCAGTTGTCGCCGCAGCTCGCCCACGGAAGTTAATTCAAAGTTGTTGTCAGGATCCGCGAGTTGTTCCGTTTCCACTCAGATGAGCCGGAAAGTCGGAGATGCAGGACAGAACGTCTGTCTGCAGGAGGACGACGCTCTCGGTTCTTTGAAAACACTTTCACATCCGTCCAGTGTTCATATACGTCTGCATGAGCAGCACCTGGGACAAGTGATCAGGTCTGATACGTTGTTTAGTTCATAACGAGGCTAACGAGATAGCCTGTCATAGCTACTGATACCGCTTAAGACCGTAAGAGGCTACAGTTGTTCAAGTCCAATCTCTCTCCACTGACGCTGAGTCTCTGTTGCACGAAGAAGCTGCAGCTGTAAGTCAGTGTTGCATCTTGACACGCCGACATGTTCTGGAGCTCCTCACTCTGCAGAGGAGAAAAAAAAGGGACGATACACGAACCACGTTACTGCTTTCTGGTTACAACTCAGCCGCAGCAGTACAGGCAGGTACAGAACTTCCGTGTTGCTTAGAACATATCCAGAGCTTCAACACAGTGAAGAGCGTCCCTCAAGCTGATCCGATCTGGCACCGTCACAAAAACGTAGTTTGGTCCGACCCTGTTCGTAATCTGACTTGTTGTTCTTCATAGATCACGGCCACCTCGGTATTCTGACAACATGCAGGAACACTTACTTTCAGACGTCAGCGTTGTCGGGGAAAAAACTGCGATAATGACGCAGGTAGAGTAAAGTCAGGCAGCTGTTCGCACACAAACAAGGAGGAACATCCATGATGCATTCTGGTTCTTGAATCCAGCAGACTGAAATGAAGCTCATCTGTTAAATGAGTGCAATCAGTGAACCTGTCTGAGCGCCTCATCAACGGGATCTGCTCCATCCCCCATCTGCTCCCAGATGGGGCATGGCGCCTCGGCCCGCAGACTGATCGCACCCTGCAGACCTGGCACCAGGTTCAGCCACCATGAGGACATTTTAAGCATTTGGCCGATGCTCATATCAAGAATGATTTACCGTCTGCGGGACAGGAGGGCAGACGCTGACCTTGTGTGAATCACTGGTCCGCTTTGTTTTCAGAGCTCATCTGTGGCGTTGTGTGTGTGTGTCGAGTCGTGTTCCGTGTTCGCTGTTATCGGGTAGAGGAGAGTTTTCCCACGGCGGTAATGCACTCAAACACGTCTGTACCTCTGGGACGAGCTAATCAACCTTGAAGCGGGGCAACTAACACAGTGAGATGTATAACCTGCCTAATGGAACATGCACACTAGATCTGAGTTCTCGCCGTCACTGTGTCCAGGTTCATGACGTATAAAAGGGTTTGTTCAGGCTCAGTTGTGTAAACTGGCAGCTTCTCTTTGTCCTCTCTTCTCTTACCAGTGACTGATGATCACTTGTCTCTGATCTCGCTGTATTTACAACTTGATTAGTCGAACGGCGTCGCTATAATTCAAAATAAAAGCCCGTCGTGACGACAGATTTCTGCACCTCTGGGTTGAAAGCAGATGGCTGCATGTGGTAACGTCACATTCTTCTCTCAACTCAGTCGCATTAACGGCATTATTACGTGGGGATTCGACTGATAATAAGTTGATAGCAGGGATGTAGTGAGAGAGCTGGATACAGCCCAGCGAGATCTACTGTGACAACCTTTATGCCGTTATAATTGAGCCCATGACGACGGCGTCGGAGCCCTTTGGAAACACCGACAGGGAGAACTTGTTGCTCCTGAATGTCTCTTCTCCTAATTCTGTGTCTCTCCATCTGTTTGTGTTATTTACATGACAACAGGAAACTTTAGGCGGTTAATATTCCTACGCAGCATCTAAAGATGGTAGAAGAGCTTTGACAGACGACAAAGCTGGAAAATCAACAGCACAGAGGTGTGTTGAGACTGCAGTCGTCGGTGCTGATAACGACGAAGCAGCTGGTTTTGTGAAAAGGAAAAACCATGCGGGGTTCTGATGACACAAAGCATCGTGCTGAGTCAGCACTCTGTCGAGCTTCGGGGGGGTTCGGTCGCATTCTAGTGACAACAAAAGGCCACAATGTTTTCCTAACTCTCACCAAGTGTGTTGTTTGACCTCAACGATGACGTCCGTCTGTCCTATAGAACCAGGAGTTACCTAACGCAGCCATTCACCACCAACAGAGGAGACTAACCCTCCTCTGACCACTGACTCCCCCCCCCCCCCACACACCCACACAAGCCCCCC
>CAAKHC010004343.1:22667-69769 GCA_901007825.1 Macroramphosus scolopax | reverse complement strand
CCCCCAACCCCCCCCCCCCCACCAACCCACCCACACAAGCTTTACTTCCCAGAGATAGAAGCTGAAGCTGATCAAAATATAAGCTCAGATAGATTCACATCCGCCCACCTTTTCGACCGAACCGCTTTCATCCAATCAAATCCCCCTTTCAATCGCCGCTCGATGAGGAAGGGACGGTTAAGGTGACCTCGTTCAGAGTACGGCCCGGCCAGGCTGTATAATTGGATACACTCTGACGCCAGATTGAGTTTATTCCAGGTTAAAAAAGGCCCTGACTGACCTGCTTTCCCGGAGTCCCGGCTCAGAGACGGATGGTTGTGAATGAGAGTAATCACTTTACCGAGGCCGAGACGAGGCGCCTCCGAAAAAACAATCAGGTTAACCAGCACAGGCCGACTCCCTCCTCACTTACCTTTGACTCCAGGGAAGGATGCGTTCAACGGTCATTCTTATCATCCGCATCACGCTGCAGATATTACCTCCTGCTCCAAACCTTGATTTACTTTCTTTATTAACTTATATTCTGTGGTGTGTTTTCTGTCTCTTCTCTCACTTCTGCAGCTCCCTTCATTCGAGGGTTTGTACATTTACTTACTTACCAAGCCCGGTTACCAAGCACAACCAGGACCGAATGTAACCCGACGGTTCCACGTGAGTCGGAGTCTGACGTCGTCGGAGGCCGTTTTAGCCGAGGAATGTGTTTTCAGAGGTGGAAATTATGGCAAGCTGCCAGCTGAAAGCTTCAGACTGCACGCTGCCCTCTCACTTCCACAATAAAGTGGGTGAATCCACTGCCTTCGTCTTATTATTAACATGGTTAAGACCCAAATAGTTTCACAGGGAGCGACTCGGACACACTGACATGCACACGTGGTGTGACTTCATTGCTCAGGAACCCGTTACTGCATCATCATACCTTCACTCATACTTGGATGTAGTTGACATCAACAGGCGAGCCCACAGCTTCGTCGTCTTCGAAAACAATTCCGGATGGATCGTCAGAATATCGCGGCGGTCGGATCAAACACACACGACGCAGAAAGTCTGAAGCTGGCGAGGCGCAAATTAGTAACCGAGTCTCTTTAAAGTTGGAATACGAAGCTTCCTCCCACACGGAAATAAAGGATGAATAAAAGATAGCTCATGCATTATGTCTGCCTGCAGTTGTTCTTCAACCTGATCCTCCGTGATGTTCGTGGTGTGATGGTGCGTCGGCCACGTGGCTGCCGCAGGGGAACGGAGGCGCGGCGAGAACAACAAAACAGCGATAGGATAATGTGACTGTACGAGCTGCGGAGTTAAACATCCAGCAAGGGCCTGGTTCCAAATTTCCAACGGTACATTTTTCATGGATGTGATATAACAAGGTCCTTGTGAGAGCACGGATGATCGTAACCAGCCTTCTACAAGCTTCTTGAAGCTACATCACCTCAGGATGTATGACATGTCCTCAGGTGACGTTTGTACGTCCGGAGATATGTTTGAAGGTACGTTAATCGATCTGAACAGGCTTCATGTTTAACACTGGCCACATATTGCTGCTGCAGGTGCTCATGTATCGTCCCGTTTTCCAACGGGTGAAGAGCTCTGGAGTGAGATAGTTGGCTACGTCCACGAGGAGAGGAGCAGCTGCCGCTCCTTCGCACTACAGTGACTTACTGTCACCTCTTAAAGAACAAAGTAGTACTATCAGACATGACAGACCAATGCTAGCGTATATATTTGGTGATCCCAGGCTGTAATGGTACGATATAAATACTCTATTCACCCAGTTTGACCGCCTCCTTCATGCTGCCTCCATCCTGGCAGTGAAGGAATGATGCTGTGATCTGTGAGCCGTCGAGAACAATCATGTCTTATCCTTATCAGGAGTGAGGTCTTATCTCGGCAGACGCTGCTAACCGTCGTGGTAAAGACGTTGGCGCCCAAACAGCACTTTACATGACGAACAACGCCCGGCTCGCCTTGACGGACAGCACCAGCAGTTACGCTATTAAGGTGAGACTGCGGGCGTCTTTTAAGAAGCCGTAAATCCACAGCGCGTCCGTGTCCCTCGGCGGCCGGCTGTATCTCACTCCGCAGACACAGACTCCCTCCACGCCTCAGTACATCTCACTCTCTTGTTTCTCACCGCTTCTGTCTCGCCTTGTCTCCTCTTCTTTTCTCTCACTCAGATATCCTCCCTCTTCATCGTCTCTCTCGCTTCGCCACTCGTCCTGCTTGCTCTCCTCATCCCCTCTGTTTGTCTATCTGCGTCTCTCTCCGTCTTAATTAATTCTCTCCTCTTATGTCGTCCGGCCGTGGGTGATCAATGATCTCCCTCTAATTCATTGCGCGGTGTGTACAGTGCCAGTTGGACTCGGCGGGGAGTCGGCGGCGGCGGCGGCGGCATGTCAGCAGGCAGCCATGTGCAGTGTATGAGATGAACCGGCCTCTGAATATATAGGCTGTATTAACATTTCGCAGCCTGGAAATGAAGCAGAAATTGAATTTTGAGGCCGACCGCTTCTTATTTCAGCAGGTTGACCTTCAATTCTAATACTAAGTGGAGATGGATGAATATATTATACAGTGTGTGTACAGGAGCAGCCCACACACACACCAACCATGTCTGCCTCCTGTTCTGCAGAGGGGGTTTTAAATTTCGGTGCAACCTTCTTCAGCATCCAGAGGTCTAATGACCTTTTTATGAGTCAGTCTCCGGGGGGGAATTTCATGCATTTTGATATGATCCAATCCACGAAAGTAAATGTGAACACTTTTCTTACCGGGATGCCCCCTCTCCCCATCAGCTCCATCTCAGATCCACTAATCCTTGATAGAGGCGCAGCAGGGTCTCCAGAAATGAGTGGCCGGGTCAGATATTTCCCATCCATGAGGGATTATCTCAGTCCGCCTCGGGAAAGAAGGGGAAACTCCATATCTCGTGTTCACAGACCCCAAGGAGCAGACGGAGATCAGGTTCTTCCTCACTGTTGAAGTTTATTCATTGCACTTAAATGGATTTTTTATGGGATAAGCGTTAAATTTAGAGAGGCAACCTCAACACTCCACTTTGAAGATTTCCATCAGACCATCGGCTGAGAGAGACATCTGCAAGATAGATCATTTGGGTGCTTGAGCATCGCAGATTTAATTGGGTTGCGAGCTGTGAAATAAGAAATAACAGAGTGTGTCTGTCGCTGTGGAAGTATCGATGCCGGCATGATTGTTCACAGCGTGAATCTTTCAAATGGGACTGAAGTCGAAGTCTGGGGAAGAGCTTTTTTTTTCTCTTCGTGCCTCTGCGCCGAGTAGATGGGTGAAAGGCTTCACGCCATCTGTTCTTCAGTTTCATCATCTTTAGTGAGAATGTACCGAGGCTTGTCACAGGAGAGGGAACAACCAGAGTCGGTTCAGAGAGGACATCGTGGTTCCCGACAACATGAAGGCGGCAGAGACTGAAGATCTGAGTGTTTCTGTGAGTCTGAACAGCAGTTTGTTTCCAATAATAATCAACCGATGTGGGAGGAGCTCCTTATATTCGGTTCCCGCTGTAGCATCTCACCAAACATGTTGGAAATATCGAACACTTTTGAATCTGCAGAAATAGTTTGACACTAATTTAAACGTTGAGAATAAATCAGGTTTTTATTTCCAGGCCATCCTTCTTGTGTTTGTGGCAGATGCTGAATCCCACTTGGATTTGCTAAACTGATAAACTTCGGAATTTAAACTTTTTCTAAAACAGCTGTGAGCGTTTAAATGATGTTAGGGAATAACTCGCCCCGGTTTTTCTTTCAGGAGTTATTTTTTTTTTTGTCTTGAAGTGTGCAAGTGGGATTTTACACTGCTCATTATTATTCAGTTAACGATTCAATCCAACTCTCTGTGCATGAAACGTTCTCACGTGACAGCTGATCAGCCTCCTTCAGCCCAGCAGGGAGCGTCCTCTCTCTGCTGTGTCTTCTATTTCAGTTTAGACCATAAACCTTTGATAAAATGTTCAATTGTCACCAAATCCTCCTCGTCTCTAAAACCAAAACAAAAATACGAAAGCCCTGATCTGATTGTCGTCCGCCAGCTGAGCTCCTGTGGAGTTAACTGCTGAGACAAGCCGGGTTCCACATCCAACGACCGTCAACAACATGTGTCAGTGCTGATTCTGAACACAGCCAATGAAGACACAGCGTGACATCAGAGTGGAGCTATCGCTTCGCCCGGAGCACAATCATGTCATCAACATCATCAGTATCGTTCCCCACCGTCCTCGGACGGAACCTCGTCTGAAAACCTGATTAACAGACAGTTTTCGGGGATGTTGTGTAAACACTTGGATGTGAAGATTCATGAAAAGATGGACTTTTACGGCGCGAGCGGCACTCGTCGGATTGTGCAGCCATGTTTGGATCTTTATAAACTCCAGGGGAGAATCAGGTGTCGCTGAAAGACGTCAGTTACCACCTTTTATTACAAAATATCTCCTGAGATAAAGCCAAGATTTCCATCACCAGACTTTCATTAGGGCAGAAGCCGACTCTCCTGCAGGACTTGAAGAGCTCTGAAGTTGTGTTTCCTTCAAGGTCCTTCGTTCACCTTCGCTCAGTTGCAAGTGAAGCGGGAAAAAAAATCCGCTGTGATTCCAACCTTGTTGTGTCAGAGGATTAACAACCTGCAGAAGAGATTGTAAAAGAAGCTGCAACTGCGAAGGTGTTTGTTCCTCCTCTGCAGCCCCCACCCCCACCCCCCAACCACCTTACATAACCAGAATAAACACGTTTCTCCATCCTGCCTTCTACTCGTGTGCTGACCCTCACTATCCTGTAATTCCAGTAAACGCATGCTCAGCCTCTGCGAGCTACATCTGGACGGTGTTTCTGGCAATTAGGCCTGTTGGGGGGAACACGGCGTTCCTTCGTGCCCTCCGGGGGCTACACATGTTTGTAATCTGCTTCTTCCTGAGTTTGGTTGTCATTGGCTTTTCCCGCCCGCTGTGTTTGTTTGGGTAAAACTCCCCCTGTGTGGAGGCCTGTCCCTCTGCAGAGCTTAGCCTCAAGCTGTGCTGATTACCGTGGGCGGGGTCGCGGCGCTGCCAGGAACTCCACCCAGGCAGCACGCAGGAGGAACAACACTGTTCACAGTCGGAGTTTATCTGTGCAACAAGTAAATATTATGAAATGAGTCGACTGTATGAGGGAAGCCAGGATGCTGAATGCCAAATGAACTTTAGATGAATATTAGTTTTTCTTGTCAGTTTTAAATCAATTTTATTGTCCTAATTAGGAGCCAGAATGTTTATAAAGCAGTTATTTACTGGACCTGGTCGGTGCAGCAGTTACGTCTTGTACGCCACAAATCTGCATTAGCAGGTAGAACTTCCACCTTGAACCTCCTTTGTTCCCATCCATCCTCCCTCCCACATAACTCTGCTCCATTAAATCCACCTTCGCTCTCAGTGGTTACTTCACTTCCTGTAAAACCCGGACCACTCACGGCGGGTTCACTGCCACCGGCCGCTCCATAAGTCTCAGGGCCTGCGAGGTGCACTTTATAAACAAAGGTCATTTGTCAAGTGAAAGACATTAAGTGTAGAAAGCCCCAGGTATTAAGACCGCAGAGCGCCGGGCTGATCTATCTACCGTCACCACGGCACAGCGGTGGAGAAATGCTGACCCTGCAGCGAGGCCTCGTTCTCCGCCCGGGCTGCGTGATGGACCTGTTTTACAGCTCCGCTCTCCATGCAGCTAACAAGTGGACACGCTGAACTTTGCAGCTTCTGCTTCCCCGTGGGCCCGGCCATTACAGTACACAATGCCTGGAGACCTGACAGGATATTCTTTTTCACAGTACATTGACTCGGAGGCTGCTGAGGTCACACTCGGTTTGTCCGGGACGGTTCGGCGTTGTTGTTCTGACGCTCTCCAGCAGGGCTGAGAGGACACGGCTCCTCCAGCTAAGAGCTGCATGATGAGTGGGAATCATCTCAACGAGGAGCGAAACCAAAGCGTGCGCCCTCGATATTCACGGGGAGTCGCGCCTCACGGACTTGACTCTGACATTCTCGATAAACACTTGTGTGTTGGAAGTCAGACTTCTTTATAAGAGGAAAGTAAAGTATTTTTCAAATAGTCACAATCCATGTTTTCATAATGGAAAGGATTTATTTTGAAGATCATATCTACATGTTTTAAAATAAAAGTGTTATGTGATGAATCGACCTCCCTCATTTCCTGAATTAAACCTCTGCTGGCTTCTGATTGGTTCAGGCAGTCACACACCAATTAAGCCCTCTCCAATCATTTATGATCTCATAATCTGGAGAAGAATATGAGGCGCTTTGGAATCAATCGACGCAATGTTTGTGACAAACTTTTAGATATTTATTTGTGAAAGGAGCACTCGAGGAAACTCTCCTTGAAGTAATCTTGTGCTCTGATACCACTTAGTCATCTCTGACACGCCAGTCGATGACGAGCATTTCAAAACACGCACGTCGCCGTTCTCCGGGAAGCAGCGACTTGACAGCTTGACGGAATCACTCCAAACAGTGAAGGAGGCAGGATGGACGCTCTTAACCTCCCACAGCCTTTTAAAATGGGCATCTCAAGCAGCTCCACACACACACATGCAGAGGGGAACTTTAACATAAGCAGCTCAAACACAATCAGAGACGAGCTACTCACCCGCTAACATTAACTTTGCTGTTCAATTCAACACATAAAATTCAGGACTCAAAGTTTTCTGCTGCAGACTTCAGTGTGACCAGTAAGCCAGAAGTGGCGCACTAATTGCTTATTGAGCAGACTGTATATAACGCACGTCTCAGTAGATTAGAAGGTCATACATGAGGAGCGTCCGACCTGCCCCGCCAATCGCTGCTGGGCTGCAGCTTGACTGACCTCAAAGGCTGAAAGACTCAATCTTTCTATCTCTCCAGATGATGTGCAGTGGAAGATAATGAATGTTTATGTCGCTCTGTGTGAAAAATACTGTTTATGCCTCCTCCTGCTTTTTTATGATCATTCCGCCGCCAGCCCCTCATACTGAATTCCACCTGGGAGCCAATCCTGCTGAAGCCTTTCACATTTACCCACGAAGCCGGCGTCAGGAAGACGGAACGGCAGAATAAAGAAAGTCAGAGATATGAGCTCTGAGACCATCCGAACCGGGCTGTCCATCTCCACCCAGGAACCGACAAATCTGAGGGGAAATCATGTGTTGCGCTCCAGCGCTACAACTTTCCTCTCCCCATCTGGCTTCCCCCTCTCCGCACATTGTTAGCTTCAAAGAACCCCGGCTCCCTGTTAGCCAGAAATCCCTTAAAACAGACTTGTTTCAAAATGCAAAAGCTTCCCACTGTCTGCTTCAAACAATACACAAAGGCAGGGCGTTCTTCTCTTTGAAGGCGTGAGGCTTTCCGTGCGGATCTCTCCATGGAGGACGAGAAGAAAGCAAAGCAATCGGAGGCAAAGTAAGCAGACGAGACCCTGAATATCACACACACACACTCAACTCTCTCACATGAAGCATTGCACAGAAACATGCACCCTATGTTCTGGTATTAACCTCCCCTGCAGCAAAGAAAGCTATTACTGCTGCACATGCAATTACATGATTCATATTGAGCTACATCAGTAGAAATGGTTTTATTACCTGATTTCAAAGGCCCGCTGAACACCACATAAACTCTAATGGTTTGATCCAACATGACTCATTATTTATTCAATACATTTGTGTATTTGTCTGCCTTGCGGGGGTGACATTACATATCATCGCTCTATAATGGCGGTCACAGTTGCCTTCACAGCTTGACAAGAAATACGCCACTCTCTCTGTATGTCGGTTGACTGGTGATTCCATGACGTGTTGACATTCAATTTATGAAACACACAAACAAACCACACATTTAGATACGGAGTGTTCGAGGGTTCAGCTGACAACCAACAGGCTCCTTGAGCGTGTACTTTGAAATGAACACCTCCATCAATGGGAATAAAAAATATCAACTGATGGCTGTGAAGTCAGTGTAGAAATACTTCCCTCTAGTGGACACATACAAGTACTGCACATGGGGAAATACGAGTATCAAGCAAGACAAATACGTTAATATTAAAGGGGTGTTTATTTATGAAGTTAATAAATAGTGAACATTGTGATTATACAATCAAAGTGAAAATAATTTAAGTGTTCATTTTTAAAAAGTGCTTTTTCTTCCACTGTTGAATTGTGCTCGTGTGCAAATCAGCATCTTGCGTCTCGTCTACGAGTTCCTGCAGGGAGAGAAAATTACACAACACGTTAAGGATTTCATTCACGCACGTTTGCATATCGAAATCTTGTTGCAAAATGAGGGTCCGAATTTCACAAACTGGGTCAGTTTGCCTCACAATGATGGATTCACGGCTGAGAACTAGGAAGACAGTATTTTCAAACTAAAGCTCCCATAAATATAACAGCACATTGACAGCCTGATAAATCCAAAGTGAAAAGGATGCCAATCTTAATTTATGGGGGGGAAAAGCTTCCCGAAAGATTGGTGGTACACAAAAAAGGAGCTGCCAAGTGTAGAAAAGTGAGATATTAAACATGCATATATTTGAAAATATGCCCACAAATGTCACTGAAAGCCCGATCTAGATGCTTACGCTGACATCTTTATAGACATTTTTGGGATGGGAGGAGGGCAGTTTGGATACATTTGTCATGTCAATGCCTTTTCTTCTTTCTAGAAATATGTGAAGAACACAAAGCCTAAGATGCTCCGTCATTCAGAGAGGCTATTGATCCCGGCCTTTGTGTCCTTCAAGCCTTTAATACTTGGATTTATGCTCCTTGTTTATCACACGAGTTAAGCACTTATCGTAAGTACAAGTAAGTAGAGGTATATGCCAAAAAAGGAAACCTTGTGATTGTGATGTCTTGTGTTTGTTCAAGTGTTGTGATCTGGTATAACTCTTGGGGCTGTCGGTGGCCGGGGGGGGCATCACTGCTTTCCATGCCTTCTCTGTCGGACAAGAAAGTTACAAAATAAATGCAGAGCAGCAGAACACCACATTAATATTAATATAAAGTCACACGCATCTGCTTACCAGTTTGCCACCTTTGCGTCAGGTAAATCTGATCCATGTTCCTCCACCTATCCTGTGGAGAAAAGGGCTTCGCACAGTTCTCATCCTTTTCTCTGATGGCGTTGCCATGGGGACAGTGGCGCAGCCTCTCCCATGCAACGGGCTGATGCTGTGGTTCATTACACACACAGTTCTTTTCCCTCAGCTTTGGGTACAACCCTGCAGGACACTTGTCTAAGTTCTGCTTGGAAGCCAGTGGCCTCTTAAGGTCGTTGAGCTTCCTGGGATCCTCGGCTGTCCTCCACTTGCGACGAGCGCTGTTCTCAGAAGATTCTCCCTCGGTGTCGTGTCCAGGATGTGGACCACGGACATCGGGAACAGAGCCTTTTCTCATTAGTTGCTTCTTCGAGTGATCTTTACATGCTTCACAAGTGGGCAAAAGGGGGTCATTCCATTGTTGGAAGGGAACAGCTTTTCTATTTGATATCTGAGCAGTGAGTCCTGGATTGGCTGACGTGTAGATCCTCTGCTTCGCCAGACATCTGGTGCAAAGTCTATCCCTCTTGGATGCATAAGGAGTGAATGCGTTCTCATTGAACTTTCTGCCCAGGCAGCACTCGTGGTCAGAGACGCTTCGCCGATCCACCTTGCCTTTGGGTTTGTATCTCTCTTTTGGCTTACGAACGGCTGGCTGTTCTTTATACTCCACGTCTAGTTTTCTTCTTCTGGTTGGCACATCTAAACCGCATTTGCTCCCGGGGTTGTTCTGCTTCCTGGGAGTTGGTGGCATCTTGTTATAATAGCACAAATGATCAAAGTCAGCTACCCAGCTGGTTGAGGGAAGGTAGGCCGGTAAGGACTCAAATGAGGTGTCCTGGTTTGTTTGAACATTTTTCTCTTCACCGTGTTGATTTGCGCAGGGAGGAGAGTCATCCAATAAAAGCAGATTAGACGAAAGAGTCACCTCTGCTTGTTGCTCCGGCTCAGAAGCAGGAGCATCATCTGTAACAGGGACATCCATCATAAGGCAGATATCAGCTTCAGACACCATCTCTTCCCCTGGACCCTCCACAGTGGGGACCAAGTGTTCAAGATCATCCACTGCCAGAGGAGGCATCTCAAACGTGGGCACGGCCGCTTCTGTAGAGGCTTCTTCTCTTAACATAAATGCATCTGTTGAGGGTTCTTCAGCTGCAGCATGCATCGTTTCATCATGAAACTCAGCGTGGATATGATGGATCAGTGAGTCAGCGGAAGGAAGCAAAGTTTCCTCCATGGACCAGACAGTTGACTCCATTTTTTGCAGCTCTTCCAGATATTTGGGGTCAAAAGGCAGGTGAACAACTTTAAATGGAAAAGTCATGCCCAGATCTTTCGCACTCGTTTTCTCGTCTTCACCGTAAGGTGCTACTTCAGTATTGGAGACCGTCTGTGTGTCTGTGTGGCTCTTCGACTCCTCCAGCTCAGAGCTCCTCTCACTGCTGCCCGGTGTCACTAACAGGATGTCAGGGCAAGCTTGGAGCGCCTGCTCAGACTGGTCTGCAGGAAGGCACAAGCCGTCTTCCTGCAGCACGCGACCCTGGACGATGGAGCTGCACTGCACCAGGTCTTGAGAATATCTGTGGGACACTTCTGCAGTCTCATGGGAATGCAAAAGCTGGAGTCCCACCGGTGTGGTGCAACACTCAATTCTCACCTCCTCAGTCTGAATCACAAAGCTGCCATTTGGAGGCGTTCTCTTGGTGCAAGAAGGCACCGTGTCCTTGTGCTCTGGAGAATGATCCCTCATCTGCACGGCCAAGGCTGGAGAGAGCGGCTGACTTGCAGACACACTTGAGGCGTCTTTGTCGCTGCGGATTCGGGGAACACCGGAGGCTTCAGCAGTGTTGGACCCAGGAGTGCTGGTCCTTTGTGAGCTGGACAGTGGTTCAGTTTGAACCTCCGAGCTGGTTACTTCTCTGTTCGGGGCGTTGTGTTGATAACGGAACCTGCGAGTGTGGTAGGCCATGGTCTGGTAGTACTGGGGGTTGAGCATGCGCCTGTAGTCCATCAAATGGAGGTGGGTATGAGGCATAACGAAACCAGGGGGCTCCATGTAAGGATTTGGTTGATAGTGTGGCATCATTGGCATACCATAACCTTTGAGGACAGGAGGGAATGGAAGAAACAACCATTTCCATACAACAAAACCTAACTAATCACCTAACCAACTACCAGAAATGCCGAGAGAAGACATTTCAGTGGTGCACAAATGTGTCCAGTGACACAGAACTTATTTGTAAAGAAACGCATGCAGGGAATGACATGACATTTTTTTAAAACCTTCTGAAAGTTGACCGGGGACAGACATTTTTTCACAGGAAACCAAAGTATGAACCTTAAGATAAGCCACTTCAATGCAGGGTTCAGTTCACAAAGAGCATGCAGTGAAATACATCCAACAGGAGAATGAGACTTACCTAAACCAGGGTAGTTGTAGTAGGGGTTGTAGGCCATAGGCATGGGCAGAGGTACAGGCCACTGCAGATTCTGCATGGGCAGGTACGGCTGCGACTGCTGAATGTAGAAGAAAGGTTTGTGGTGCTGCTCCTCAGGACGTGGTGCTCCTGTAGGCCCTGGAGCCGGCTGATGCGGCTCGCGGGCCGGATGAGCTCCATGTGGAGGGCTTGGACTCGTAGGGCCCAAACCGTACGAACGATGCATTGTAGAGCTGGCTGCCTCCATATCTGAGAAAGGAGAAGCAGCAAAAGAATGATTGAAATGTTTGTTTCTTTGTTGGACAAATGTGTTGCAACAGAAAGATGCAGCATATTTTCTAACAACAAAACAGGTACCTACATGCAAAAAGACTTCTGACTAACCAACACAGCATTCATAGTATGATTTAGAACTGAAATCAGAGGTGTGGACTCATGATAAGGACACGGCACTGATTGGCTGGATTTTGGTTACAGCTGATGAGTGTCCAATTAGAGTTTAATGAGCTGTGGTTAAAGCCAATGACAAATCAGTTTCCCACTACTTCCCTCCCACTTCACTGTGGAACATCACCTCACCTGAGGAAAGAGGCTGATTGGCTCATATAAAGCAGACCTGAACATTGTTGGCATCATTAGCTTGAAGATGTAATGAATTGGTGCATCTTCTTCTTTTTAAGCGTCTTTGTGAAGCTCCTGAAGCAGAAAACAAAACAAAAGAAGACCAGCATCCTGCTCAGACACATGTTTAACCCCAGAAGAGCCAATTCAGATGTTTGATGAGGTACTTGCTAAGCTGAAGTAGCATTCATGGATACACAGATACTAAGTTGTCAACTTCATCAGTGATTTCAGTACCATCGTCTCTTTGTGAGAGTCGAGGTGTTTTACTCTCTGTACCTCTCGACATAACCAGAGATTTATTGCAGCGATATCCTTTATGAACACAGACATCTCTCATGTGTGGAGGAAAAGGAAGTCACCTGGACACACTGGACTTATATTGACTTCAACAGAAAGTGTCATTTTCAAAATAAAAGCACTCTATTCAGAATAAAAGCTTATGACTTAGTTCACATTTTGCTGCTTATGTTTTCTCACTGGGACTTAATTCATATTGTCTTAATATAATTAATATGGTGACAATTTTTTGGGGACAGGCTCAAACCTGGGTTACATAAGACATATCAGACAGTTTCAGTCATTGCCCATCGCTGCCATATCTATAGATCGTACATACATTTTGTATATGCTCACTATAGCCTGAAATCCAAGGACTAAGATTTGGAATACTAACACATTAAAATGCCATAGTAAACCTGAGTTTTGGAATAAGAATTTCAACCAGTTTAACAAGTAAATCTGGTTTGTTCCGCTTAAATGCTATGAAGTGAGTGGGAACCCCCCAGAGTGATGGAAAAAGATTCAACACAGACTTTAAATATAATGACAATATTTTATTGGACTGGCCCCACACAGTGGCACACCATAATCCACAACACATCCTTTGAGCCCATTTGCCTGTTTGTGAAATTCATTACTAATGAATAGTGCAAGGCAGTGTCACTGCAGAAACTATACATTTATTTTTTAATTATATCAAACCAAAAAGAGGCTTCCTGTGCAGTGCATTTCACCTGGTGATTTAAGTATTCAAACACATTATCCTGGAACCTTCACACGTTATGGGGGACCTGAGGAAGAGAAAAACATGAAGACATTTCTGGCAGGTTTGTCATTTTATCTTGTTGCTGAGAACGTTGTTGAGTCATGTTTCGTTGCCTTCACCTACAGTTCAACACACTTTCTTCTAAAGTCAGTCTCGGGACATTAACATCTCGGGTGTCCTCTTATTATAGAGCCTGAAACAAACGCAAAAGCCATTACAGTCAGGTAAATGTGTGAAATTACACTATGACAGAATAAAAACATTAACCTCTCTCCCAGTGTAATGATGGCGGCTCATTGTCGTCGTTGTCCTCATCTCTTGGTCTCTGGTGCATCACTTTCCTCGGAGTATTAATCTCTATCCAAATTATACAAGAAGAAATAACCAGGGTCACAAAACGTAAGGTACTATATGAATGTTTGGCCAACTGTCAAATTAATTCATGCTCCAAAAAACTGTTTCTTATAAACGTCAGTGAAGAGTCTCAAATTTCCTCAAACCTTGTCGTTGCAGGGGGATTGCTTGTCTCCTCCTGGGAATCATGCCGCCGTCTCCCCACCTGCCCTGGTCTGACAGGGTGTGGTCTTCTCTGCAGAGACTGTCTATGAATAAGTTCAGTGCACGTTTCTTATGCAAATTAAATGTAACAAAAAGATGATTGGAAAGAATAATTATGATGATAGCAAAAGGTTGAGAAAAGATGACTTACCCTGACATGTTCTGCACTGCAGCTCACTGCCAGTCATCTCTCGGACCTCGCCGTCAGCTGCGTCCTGCTTACAAAGGTCATGACCCTCTTTTTGGTCAATTGGATCTGTGGGATCTTTGTAATGGCCTCTTTTATACCAAGGCTTTCCAGCATGTCTCGGTGGGACAGAATGAGTCTTCCTGGGTGCAGAATGCTTTCTCACAACCACTCTGACAGGCTGCTCGCACCCTCTTCCATATCTGCTTTCCTCCTCAGAGTCTGCAGCATCATCCCTGTACATCTTTGAGCTGTGGACTTTGCTCCTAACTCCCCCTTTCGCTACGCTTTTCCCACAGCAGGCGCAGAGGAATTTCTTCGAGCCTGGCTGCCACACTTCCTCTACTTCAGCAGCTTGTTCGCCCACAACCTCTGCAAGCCTTCTACCTGTGTAAACATGTTTGGGGAAGAGATCCACATCTTCCAGGTCCGTGGAGAACATCTCATCTCTGGAGGAAAGCTCATCCAGAGAAGGACTGAGAACACTCATCCGCTCATGGGTTGTCTGCATGGATAGGTAGTTGTAGTAGTAAGGGGCTGCTGGGGAGGAGAGGCGGCCAGCTCCTGCTGCTCCAGATGTGAACACGCTCTCAAAGGGCAGCTTGAGTATCTGGTAGCTCGGATCGGCTTCGTCAAAAGATGCTCTTTGACGTTCTGTTTGAGAGACTTTGAAACCACCTTTCGCATCCTTGAGCGCTGGCTGACTGCTAGAACAGGACGGCAGTGTTGAAGTTATGTTGGGATCCAATTGCGTCACAAGCTCCGCAGCATCACAGTTGCGAACACTCTGATCGATCACAGAAATATCTGACTGGATATCTGCGACCTCTGCCTTCTCCTGAGGGAGAAAGTGTTCAACTTTTGCTAGCTGCTCGACATCAGGACACTCTTCATGGATAGAGGAGCTATCAAGAGGCAGCTCCTCCTCCTCCTCCTCCAGTCCTCCAGACCAGCACACATGAGGGCTCAGGGCATCTAAGCTCCTTTGGCTTGATTCACCATCATACACAGCAGTTGTGGAGTCGCTGAAGGCCACAGCTGGAGAGTCCACATGGCTATCATCTGGCAGCACTGGCGGGAGCTGAGTAGCACTCTGCTCTTCACTTTTCTTCTCCTCTCCTGGAGAAAACAACCCCGACGACTGAGAGGCAACACCCGAGTCGAGCTCTCTCTCAGCTCCCTGCAGCTCATTGGTCCTAATTTTATCCAGACATTCAATGAGCTTGGTGATGGCATCGCTGGGGTCAGTTTGAACCTCTGAGCAGGCCATCTCTCGACGCCCGTGAGATGGCGGATATTGCTGCTGGCGAGGCATGTCGTTCCAGGGAGGCGTGTGGAAGCGAGGTTCAAACATTCGCCTGTAATCCATCGGATACAATGGGGCATGTGGGAAAACAAACCCGGGATACTGCATGTACTGATAAGGCTGCATGCAGGGACGCCCATAGTTAAAACCTAGGATTTAAAAAAAGATAAATGCAGACAGTGAAATTTCTTGCATTAACTAATTTAATGCAATACAGAGTTTAAGGGGTTTAAATAGCTTGTTACCTCCAGGCAAACCATATTGGTTGTACGGGTTGTTCATCTGCCAGGGCTGATAGTGATAGTAAGGTTGGGAAGGTGGCTGAACATAGAAAAAAGGTCTGGGATGGTGAGTTCTCTGCTGCCCGTTCCCAAATGAATGTGGTTGTTTGCCTCCATCTACAGAAAGCAGAATTTAAGACATGTACAAATATAATTTTCAAGCAGACCAAAAGTATCTGAAAAAATTGTAAGTCTTCAGGTTGAGACAAATTAAAAGTTCAACTGAACCTCTGGATATTAAATCGTTAGGAAATCATTACCGTCCATTGTCCTTCACGTTCTTGCTCAGTCCGTCAGGAATAAAACACCGTTTAAGATGATGACAACCGAATGACCATCCCCAGCTACTGAACTTCAAGGTCTTACATTCAGTTTCACGATAAACAAACAGAAGTAGACGTGCTTCACTTTGGAGTCCACATGACGGTCTACTAACGAAAGCCCAAACATCTCTGCTAATTAGTTTAATAGAAAGCACCTGCTGCTCTGCTCACCGTGTGGTCTTCAATGACAGGCGGACAAACGGCCGTCAAAATATTAATATGTTGCATTTCCACCGTTTACAAGTGTCCACCAAATAGACTATTGATAATTTATGATATGTATTTTATCACAAGCAAAAAATGAATATACTTTTAAGAGCATGTAAAAACGTCTGTTTACAAATGCCCTATACTGTAGTATCCCTTTTATCAAACTAGCAAAGCAATCTACATTGTAAAATGCAAAATCTCTCAAGCGCAGAAATAGAGGATTTTTTTTTTCATTAGATATTGTCTAATTTTTGCTTTTAAGGGACTTTTCTATAAAAGACGTGTTGGCAATGAAGAGAATTTGCAAAATATGTCTGCAATCTCGGTGTGTCTCCATCTGTCCAGCAGAGGTCACCATTCCCCTCTCATCCAGGGCTGATGCTATAATGCAGGCGCATGCGCAGCATCATGAGTTGGCCTCTGCTTTTGGTCTTTCAGGCGCTGGAGATGCGCTGAACGGTTGTCCGCTGTTATGCTCTTCTACACAACTGTTTAATGTCTAAATTCGGCTTTGGGAGCTTACTTGGCACTTTCTACTGACAAGAAAAGCCACCTCGACAGTTCAGCGTGAGGAGTCTAACTACAGTTACAGTAAGGAAGCCTGGATTTCAGTTGTTGAAGTGGTTAACTTGAAAAGTCAGTCAGGCAGCCAAGTTAGCTTACGTTTAGCTGGTTTAGCTTTTAGCCTTGCTGTGTGGTTGTTAGCAGCGTGACCGCTATTGGATTTTGTTGCTACGCATTATTGTAGCTTTTCTCTCGTTTCTTGATAGTTTTACAATTGGTCTGAAGATTGTGACGCTTGAATTTCTAGCAGCCAGCAAGGGTGAATCAATAGTTACCGGAACAGTAGAGCGTAGAGAAGCTAAAGTTGCTAACTTGCCGCGGTGTCGCCACTCGAGCTGCCCGTATAATTCATAACATAACATCGACGCTAGCTGATTAGATGTGTCCTGTTCAATTGACTAAAGACGGGGGTAGACACTTCGTTGAACCTGTGCTACTGGCACAGTGAAATTAAGGTTGTATAACCTCTGTTTAACCTCGGCGAAGTGTATGTTTAGTAAAGGGCATGTCTGTCGTAATGTTATTTTGCTGTGTTTCAGGGAGCAGACAGGGTTTGTTTTGGGCATGGTTGGAAGTAGAGCGATGGTTAATGGTAGCTACGGTGCTAATCTAGCTAGCTAACATCAGGCTGGTTAAAATATGTAATGTATGCACAATAAGGCGGGTTTCAAACGTAAATGTACTATTAGATAGATGCTCAAGTAGTCCTTGGAAATTCAAGGGTAAAGATGTCGCAAATGGATTATCGTTGCTCTCTAAGTAGTTGGCCGGCTAGTTAAGCGAGTTATTTTGAAGTTGATGCTAGTTAGACGGCCTAACGTTCGCTGAAGGTTGTCATGTAATCACTAGGTAAATACGTTAGCATCACTATCAAGACACTTAGACCTTATCATTTGACGAACAATGACAAACTACTAAAGATAATTTAACGGCTTGCGGTTATTTTTCACGTAGCATTGTCTCCTTACATGCTATTTCTGCTTTTATAAATCTAGTGCTAGCTTTACTATGCTAGATAGCTAAGCTTGGTTACTCCAGGCATCAGTGTTCACAGTAGTGGAAGATATTCTGAATCACGTTTTGGCAGCTGTCACAGGACGTGTTAACAACAGACGTGTTAAGCCGAAAAGATGACACACGATCCGAGGTCTTTTCGGGTGGTCGTCGGTATCAGCATCCGGCAGATCGAATGCAGTGTTGTGTAATGATGGTTGTAAAATTCACCCTAAACTGGAACGTGTTTCCTCCAAAGGTTGACCTAATACTACACGAGGTAGTTTATTAGCCTGAATGTTTCCCTTCTGTCGGTGGTTTGTTCATACGGGGTCATGTAGTTTTGACTTAAATATTGTGGTGCAGCAGTAATGTTATTTCCTGAAGACATCATTGGCCCAACGATAACCGTTAAAGTTTGCTTCATAAACTTCTTACTTGCATGAACCTATTCCACTAATTAAGACATATCATCACTGAGAAGTTACCGCATAAATTAAATATATCTTATGTAATATTAATTGTATTAGAATTAAGGTGCATATTTCAGTTTAGGTTACAACACAGAAGGACGAAGAAAAACATTTGCCACAGAACAAAAGTCGATAGAGCGTAGATGTTTTTCTTTCAGCAAACTATATATATAAAGTCATCTGTATATGTATATCTGACATCTGTTTGTATTAAAACAGCTTGCATTGTAAATTGATTCTTATTTTAACTTCACCCATACTGATGGTCGCACTCAACTGCAACTAACTTCCGTCACTGTTTAAAACAAACCAAAAACAAGACGGCAGGAAGGCAGAAATCTTGTTCTGCTATACTGTGTAAATCAAAATATGACTGAAATAGTTTTACTAAAAACACAGATGAATCAATCGGATTCCAATGCTGTAGTACTTAATGCAGTAAATGATCATAGTCAATTAGTATGGAGAGGCAACTATCCACTTCTACTTTGCCTGACTGTCTATACAGTATTTGGGAGAGAGGGCTTAAGGAAAGTTGTGTTGGAGGGAGAGGTTCTCTCGCAGAAAATGTTTCAAGATGTTTGCTGCTGGGTGGATGTGTCCAAAGAGAAAGGAAACCAATGATCTGAAAGTAGTTAATTTGACTAATAAGAGTTATTTCCTGTGTTCTGCTTGTGTCCATTGATTCTGGATTCATCTTTACTCTTTTTTTTTTTTTTTCAGACCAGTTCTGATGTAGCTGTTTTCCGACAGTTGTCCTGCTCTCCCTCTACCTCTGGTCCTCGGTGCCTCACTGCATGACCTCCGAAAACACATCAACATAGAGCCAAAGGGCGAACCGTCTCTTCCTCATCAAGGATTCCTTCTCTGGACTCCTGCATGTGACACTTGGTTTTCACAACGCCACAAACTTCTCATCTTGCCTTTCAACCCCTCTCCATCACAAAGGACAAGCCACATTTTTCCCACATTGGATTTGAACACCTCCACGTGAACCAGTGGAGGTTTTGGAACGACATACATCGCCATTACATCCTTTTAAGATATTTTTTCTCCTGGTTGGTTCGAGTCCGGTTCTGCCGGCCGTGGGACTTTTCGAAACTGGGGCGCGATTCATGGGATGCAACCATGTCGGATCTCAGTGAGCGCAGGCCGGTCAACACGGACTACGCTGTCTCTCTGCTGGAGCAGCTCAAGTTCTTTTACGAACAGAAATTACTGACTGATGTTGTGCTGCTGGTGGAAGACACAGAGTTCCCGTGTCACAAGATGGTGCTGGCCACATGTAGCTCCTATTTCAGGTGAGTGGACCACACAGTTGTAACCCCTGTGCTTTGGGTACAAGTTGTATTGTTGCAGTTTTCTGTTTTTAGTCAAAATGAGCCAGCTTAGGGTGATTGTGCTGCAGGTCTTTCCGCCCTATGAATGTCTCCTACAGTATCCATAAATAATTCATGTTAGGTGTTTTTTTTTTAATGTTTTTAAGACCTCAATTGCTCCCCGTAGTCTGTTAGTGATTAGGCTCAGGTACACTCTCATTATGCAGCTTGGTTGTCCGTCAGCTTCTACAGTTACTATGAATAATGCACCATGTCATAGAGCAAGTGTTCCTCGGTCTATACACACAGGATGGAAAACAAGAGGATGGTGTTTCCTTGAAAGTTGTGTATTAAGTTGCCCCCAGTACCAGTGATACTGTCTCTGCTATATTTCTCGAACAAGAAATGATGCAAGCTCTAACCTTTAGTTCTACAGATGCATCCCTCAAGGCCCTTGGGAGGCCTCATTTGTACGCACAACATTGCATAATGAAGTGTGTGCACTGCAGAGAATGACAGAGCAGCAGCTTCAGCTCTGGGAAGAGTCCATCTGTACATGACTGGTACTCATAGAGAATTTGAACACGCTGTCTACCTCTCTTTCTCTCCCCTCCCTTCCTCCCCTTCTCACATTCACACATGCAATCCAAGAAAAGGTCCCTAAAAGCCTGTCTCACACCCACTTCTCCACTACGTTCCCCACTGTGTACCACGCATGCGCTATGTGGTGTGTACATGCAAAGCATTTCCCCTCCAGGGTTCAGAGGTGTCGGGGCACTTCCTCTTAACTGCTACTCGTTCAGGGAAAGTGGGACCGCTGGAGTCAGGAGAGAACTTGTTTTTGTAGACGAAAGTCTGGTCACGTAGGTCCTGGCGAGCGATGGAGAGAATGGGCAAAAATGGGAAAAGAGGGGCGGGGGTGCAGCGTTGTGTTATTCAGCCCGGCAGGCTTTAGGCCAGGCGGTGAGCAATACCCTTTATCATTGGTGATAGTAAATAAATTATTAGTCACAAAGTTTTGAATTGTAAAAATGGTAATGAGAAGTCAAACTCAAAGAGACGTAGTCATGTAAGAGGCCTTTCTTCATGAAAAATGTCAGTTAAAAAGACAATTAATCCGCTGATTATTTTCTCTATTAACATAGTTCATTATTCGTGTGGTCTCTAACTCTAGAGATATTCAATTTACATCGATTATAAAAGAGAGAATACAGTGTGTCCTCCCATCTGAGAAGTTGGAACCATCACATGTTGACATTCGATTAATTGGCTTGAACTTTATAATGTGGTTATGAAGAATCGGGGCAAGTGTTTGTGTTTGTTTGCTACTTCTGCTCTGTATTGCTATATTTAAGGAACAAACCATGGATGCAACATTTGTAACACATTTTTAATTTATAATTGACCTTTAAAGCCCTGATGCTTTGGCCCAATAGGCCACATTTACAGTGATACAATGTGTCTGCATCAAGGTAACACTGTGAGGGGCTACAGGGTGACAATGATCGACATCTACAGAGTTGCAACAATAAGCTGAAGGTTCAGAGCTCCAGTAAAATGCCACTTTTCTCTTTGAATGTGTTTGTATCAACGTCATTGAATCTTTATCAGTATGAGCTCTCACAGCTCATCTTGTCCTTCAGTAACAACTGCCGACTGATTGTCTTCCTTCCCTATCGTCCCGCTCTGCAGGGCCATGTTCATGAGTGGCCTCAGTGAGAGCAAACAGACCCACGTCCACCTGAGGAACGTGGACCCCGCCACGCTGCAGATCATCATCACCTACGCCTACACAGGCAACCTGGCCATCAGCGACAGCACCGTGGAGCCACTCTACGAGACTGCGTGCTTCCTACAGGTCAGTGAGTGCATCTGAAGGCTTTGCACTGAAGGTTCCTTTAGGTCACCGTTACCAGATAAGATATTCTATATTATCACTGATACAGAGCATGAAATCACTAAAACCCGATCCATCTCGCTGGATTGAAACACACAAAGGAGCAGCACTGTCACATCGGCTCACATGCTTCTTCATTACCACACACACACACACACACACACACACACACACACACACACACTGCTATTAATCCTGCTGCCTCAAATACTTATTAGAGCACAAAATGTGGATGAATGTGTTACTGAAAAAAGTTCTCAAAACATACAATATTTTTTATCTCTATCCAAAGTTGTTGTTCTTCTGTGGAAGTTAATGTGCTACCCTGCCATAAACAATGAGGTCGCAGTAGTGAGAGGGGGCTAACACATTGTTGGTTTTGGTCCTTTAAAACCTGTTTATTCTTGAAGTAATCAAGAAACACAAGTTGACTGTTATAGTTAAATGTCCTTGGATAAGAACAATACTAGATCACAAACCAGTTACATTATGTATGATAAGTAGACAATGTAGTTTTATTGCAAAGACAAATGTTGACTTTGGTCTCCTTTCTTCCAATTCAGGTCGAGGACGTCTTGCTGCAGTGCAGAGATTATCTGGTGAAGAAGATAAACGCTGAGAACTGCGTCCGCATGCTGAGCATTGGCGACCTGTTCAGCTGTAGTGAGCTAAAGCAGAGCGCTAAACGCATGGTGGAGCACAAGTTCCCCATGGTCTACCGGCAGGACGCCTTCCTCCAGCTCTCCCACGAGCTCTTGATAGATGTCCTGAGCAGCGACAACCTGAATGTGGAGAAGGAGGAGACAGTACGTGAGGCGGCCATGCTGTGGTTAGAGTATAACATGGAGGCACGCTCGCAGCACCTGTCCTCTGTGCTCAGTCAGATCCGCATCGACGCACTGTCTGAGGTAACGCAGCGTGCCTGGTTCCAGGGCCTGCCGCCCAACGATAAGTCCGTAGTGGTACAAGGCCTCTACAAATCCATGCCCAAGTTCTTCAAGCCTCGCTTAGGCATGACCAAGGAAGAGATGCTGATCTTCATGGAGGCTATGTCAGAAACGCAGGGCGAGGGCTACGTAATGTCCGGATCTTTGCCCACCACAGTAGTGTGCTACAGCCCGCAGGCAGAGAAAGTGTACAAACTAAGTAACCCTCCAGGAGACCTGCAGAAAGTGGGAACCCTCGTCACCCCCGACAACGATGTATTCATTGCCGGTGGACAGATCCCCCTCAAGAACTCTATCACCAACCACGGCAAGAGCGGCAAGTTACAGGCAGTCTTCCACACTGTCGATAGCTTCTTCTGGTTTGATGCCCAGCAGAACGCCTGGGTCCCCAAAACCCCTATGCTGTGCGCTCGAGTCAAACCCTCGCTGGTCTACTGTGAGGGTTACATCTATGCAATCGGGGGAGATAATGTTGGGGGTGAGCTGAACAAGCGGACGGTGGAGCGCTACGACTGCGAGAAAGACGAGTGGAGCATGATGAGTCCCCTGCCCTTCGCCTGGAACTGGAGCACCTCCGTGGTGGCGCATGACTGCATCTATGTGATGACTCACGACCTGATGTACTGCTACTTCCCTCGAGCCGACACCTGGGTGGAGATGGCCATGCGCAAGACCAGCCGCTGTTTTGCTTCTGCCGCGGCCTTCGGTGACCTCATTTTCTACATTGGCGGCCTCCACGTGGTCAGCAACTCAGGCATCCGCTTGCCAACCACTACCATTGACGGCTCCTCCGTTACCGTGGAGATCTATGATGTCAACAAAAATGAGTGGCGCCTGGCTGCCAACATCCCTGCCAAGCGTTACTCTGACCCGTGCGTGCGTGCAGTGGTGCTGCTCAACTCACTTTGCATTTTCATGCGGGAAACCCACATGAACGAGCGTGCGAAGTATGCTATCTATCAGTACGACATGGAGCTGGACCGCTGGTACCTGCGGCAGCCCGTGTCTGAACGCGTGCTCTGGGACCTGGGTAAGGACTTCCGCTGTGCGGTGGGGAAGCTGTATCCCTCCTGCCTGGAGGAGTCTCCTTGGAAACCCCCAACTTACCTCTTCTCCCCAGATGGAGCCGAGGAGTTCGAGGTAGACGGGGAGCTGGTGTCCCTCCCTCACGTATAGCTCTTAACCTCCCCCATCCTCTTCCTCACGGACTGAACAAATAATCTGTAACACAGAAGGATGAACATTTTGGGTGAGGTGGGGGCGGGGGAGTGAAAAGGTTTGACGTTATCTGTGTTCTAGAGGGATCTCTGGACTTCAGAGGCTTGCATTAGCTCCAGCTGTTGCTGATGAACAATGCAGCCCAGATGAGCTCGGAGCGAAAAGATGAAAACTATTAGTAATCTAAACAATTTCCTTTTTTTTTTTTTGTTCTTGCTCTTATTTTGTCAGTTGTTACATCTGTTAGATATTATTACAAGTCTGTCATACTGTTTCTACAATGTGATGATCTCAACTGATTTTGTGATGATGATGAGGAGGAGGAGGAGGATGATGATGCACTTAACTGGTAAACCTTTTCGGAATGACAATGGCAACTACCAAAATCCACCAGCCACCCTCCTATCATGGCTTCCCTTTCTCCCACTGCTGTTACACTGATAAAGGAACACTCCGTGGAAAGTCATTTGAATATCAAACATGTATAATATCCCCAGTGGGCTTGAAATAGTGGACCAGTCAGCTTTGATTCACAACATTTGACTTACGTGGTGACAAAAAAAGGATAAAAATGACATGTAAAAAACTCTTGCTAATATCGTTTTCAGGGGAAATCACTGTATTACGGTTCCCTGGGTTATTTAACAATCCCAAAAATAGGATTTTCATACCGTCAAAAATACAGACAATTTTTTTTCGTCAAATTGACACTGAGATTTTGTATTGAGATGAAGTATCAACAAGCTCACACCTTCATTGGTCGGTCTCTGCTGGTGGAGCAGACAGCTGAGCTGAGAAAGATGGCGACTGCAAGTGGTAAAGGAAAGGTTACAGGACTAGTAAAAAAAAAAAAAAGACTGCCCGTTTGGAATTGTTTTTTCTGCACCTCATCTCTGTCGCCATAGCAACCAGTCTCACATGATCCACCAGCAAGAATCAATGGAAGATTTATTATTCAACGGTCAAAACATATACTTCCCAGTGGAATGTTACGATAATCTTATTCACTAAATGTCATCAGGTCTGTCATTTGACTCCCCCCCCAGAACTAGTTTCACTTATGGTTCCTGTTGTTATTCTGGGTATCGTCTGTCGCTGCTGTGAATCAAAGCCGATTTAAACTAGCACACCTCACAGATGAACAAAACACAACATTTTAAGAGCTACCTTTCAGACCTGGAGGGACGTGAGTGCGGAGTATTCCTTTACAAACAGAAACCATGGTTTAGCTTCAAAAGGCCTCGCAGACCAGAGGAACAGGGGCTGTGGTTCTCGTGAGGAGTGGGAGGCAGAGGCGGAGGAGGTTTAGAGTGACTGCAGGTCCGGTCACTCATCACCTCTCCGCCCTCACCGTTCTGTCCTCCACTGCAGCGCCTCCGCAGCCTGTCAGTCTGTTTGCACACAGGCCTTCCACACAGCCAGCAGTTTACACCTCACTCACCAGCGTCACATGATTATGATACTTACTTTTTTTTTCTTTTCACAAGGGTCTCAGTAAACACACTCACCTCCACTCGCAATACAAACATCGGTTTCAGGCTCATGCATTTTTTTTTCTCAGTTTCCAAGCTGCTGAAATAAATATATAATAAAATATATATTTTTCATATGTTTAAAAGTCAACTGTTTAAGTGTGGGGAAAATAACCAGGTCTATTTTGTATTAGTGTCTTTTTTTAATTTAATATCAGACATTACTGTAGTGTGATTGTGGGTAGAAATCCATTTTCCTATCAGATAAAATTTTCTCGAGTGAATATTAAGGAATCTTGCTGCTGATTGGTTGCAAAGGAGAGGGCTGGCCCAGGGCTGTTGCTATGGAAACTGCCCCAGCAACCACTAGCAGCAGTAGTGGAGAGGGCGGGTCGTGGAGGGAAGGGGTCTTCCTTCTACCTTAAAACTCATGAGCACAGGTGCTTCATGACGAACCTTACTAGCATGTTTGGCTGCATCATATTCCTTTGGCACTGTATTTTGAATGAACGTTAATTTATTAAAAAACATACCAAAAACGTTCCAGAAACTGACTCCCTCTTTGTGGTTTTGTTTGGAATTAAATGTGGTGTTGGTGTCAACTTATGATCTTCTTCTCTTATTATTAAGTGTCCTTTATGAATTCCAATAAAAAGGCTTTAAAGTAATATCCACAAAATCTAAAGATCTAATTCCCTGTTGGATTGAAAACAGATTTTTTTTGGGCTGCTTATGGAGAACAATTGGCCATTGATTCTTCAAAGGAAATTTCTAATCAAGATATGGATCAATGCTGTGATGAGTTCACATCCTGCAGTCAGTCTGGATGTTGGCGTGAGGTCGCCGGGTTCATGTGCTCCTGTCGTTCTGCCAATTGTCAGACATCATGTGGGTGTGTTTTTTCCAGCCTGCTGGTTCTAACAAAACAACCCCCTCACACACACACACACACACACATAACAAAGCAGCCAGACATATTTTAATTATTTTTAATACAGCAATATAGTATATCACTTCTGGAATACATGACGAGCATCTGTCAAGAAAATAGTTCTGTGAATTTAAAACCCACACTACATTCATATCTTTAAATACAAAATGCAAAATATACCAGCAGAGGATAAAAAAAAAGAAAAGAAACAAAAGAGCAGCTTCTCAAACATTAATCAAACAAAAAACTATTCCAGAAACGGGTGTCGAAGAAGTTTTAACAGCATGAAGGACAGAGTTAAAAAAAAAAGAAAAAAGAGGTGATACTTTTTGCAGCGGGAAGACTGGACTGGACAGAGCATGCTCAGTGGACCACTTTCAATCCAACGGCTGTTGAATATCCGTAGCTTGGAGGGAAGAGATCTTGTAACGAATGACAGTCATACAAGATAAAGATACATAGAATAATGGCGGCTGCTTCAGAGCGAACAGATCAGGACTTCTTTTCCAGCGTCGTCATGACAAAACATGAATATTTATGAGATTTATACACACAACAAATAAATAAGTTATCTTCAGATGTACTAAATATAGTTTCTCCCATTATATATATCTACTGACAGCTACGTACAAAAAGGCCTGGGTGTGGGGACGTGACACCGATATCAAACACACAGCGGGGTGCAGGTTCCTTCATCGTTAACAGAGGTCTTATTACACGAGGATTTATGTAATAACACGTTGGTCGTTTCAGTAACAGAGTTGATGGTTGTGTTGTTGCACCGTGCATGCTGGAGAGCAGAGCGTTAGTTTAACGAAGACGAGGGCTTGTGGCATAATTGATATAAATTTCTAATAATCCCTCATTGTTTGATTTCCTTTCATTATCTTTTTAAACAGAGCATTATTCCCGTAGGAGTTTATATCAAACAGTTAGCAGGATCTCTGCTAACTCTGTATCTGGTCCAATGAACGCAGCAAACAATCGGAACATGAACGTCCGAGGCTGCGTGACTTGTTTATTCTTCTGTGGGGCGACATTAAAAAAGGAACCTGTGTATTTCCACACTTTGTAAAGCGTGTGATCCAAGTCCTGTTTAAAAACAATAAAATCAAAGAAACATTATCCGGCATCTAGAAATGCTTCGAATCATCAGTGTTTCATTAAACTCTCATTCTGTTGATATGACTGCTCCTCATCGATTTATCTCCCAATAAGTCTGCTTCTCCTAACCAACGTCGTCACTCGCGACTCGAACGAAGAAGACGAAGGAAGTCTTTACTGTGGTTGTTTCCTCTGAACTGGAACCGTCTTCTCCTGAGCAGCGCAGGTTCAGCTGCTTCCTGCGGTGCCTTGCTCAGGGGCACCGGCAGGGGCATAAACATCCCAACACACTCGTCCGTGACGGCGAAGGAAACATGCGAACATTTACAGACGTCAGATGCTTTCTCACCAACCATGATTTTAGCAGTAGTCTACCTCAGTAATTGGACCTCATCCTAAAAGCTCTTTCTCTCATCACATGAGGAAGCTGAGCAGCAAACCCCCGTCGAGGATGCTTCGATGTTTCCACGGGACCTGCGGCTTCAGTTTCATGCTTTAACAAGATACCGCGTGTTGTAGGTTCACGTGTGGTGAACTTACGTCTTCTTGTTTCAATAAGAGTGGACTTGAATATAAAACTTATATATCGTACATGCACGAGTGCGAGAAGGGAAGTTGTTGAGTTGTTTACTGCGGTTACCGTGACAACCGCACAGAGGACTGTACCGACGTGAGCCATGCAGAATTAAAAATATAACCCCTTAAAATCTTGTGATCTGTTAAATCCTGTGACAGACATATATATATATATATATATATATATATATATATATATATGTATTTTTTTACATATATATACGTTAGTCAGCAAAATAGACGGCTTATAGACAAACTCTAGAAATATCCGCAAAGAGCGAACACAGCAAACCCAACAACAGCATCCAGCAAAACAAACAGTTCAGCAGTGAGAAACAGGCGTGCACACACGATGCAGACTGCTGAGTTTTCGGGGGGTTTTGGATTCTTAGTGCTGGCAGTCGCGGCCTCACAGTGGATATGGACTGTACAGTTAGTAGAGCAGCAGCTGCCTTCCTGTCTGGAGGGAAACCCGCTAAGATGACGCTGAATAAAAGTCACCCATCAGAGACGTGACAGTCGGGGTTCAGACTCCCACTTAGGAAAGGTGACTGTTGTTCTGCTTACATCCTTCATAACACCAGTTCAGGTATTGGTCCCCCCCTCCTTCCCTGCTCTGCTGACCCTCAGGCTTCAGAGAGCATCGGGGAGGAGAAAGCAGGCGACGGTCACTGGTGGCGAGATTTCAGGGTCTGACCTCTGTCGCGGGCTCTGGACAGGCCGGGTTGGATGCAGCTGCAGGCTGGGCCAGAGTGGAGAACCAGGAGGACATGGCCGACTTGGCGCTGGTTAACGCTCCACCCACCGACTGACCTGTGCAAAGATGGAGAGCAGCAGCTTTACTCAGTGGAGATGCTTTAACCAGCATCATGCTGCCTGAGAGTTCAGTTCTCTGTGCTTTCTTACCCACTGCCTTCCCCGTCTGGACCACGCTGCGGCTGGTCGTCATCATGGCGTTCCCGATCTTCTTCCCTCGCTCGCTGTTCTGCACCGAGCTGCAGTGGACATGAAGGGATGTGAGGAAGAACAATTTCACGAACCCTGAGCTGCACCCTGACCCTCCCCGTGACACTGGAGGAATTCAGCCTCCTTTTCCAGGAAGCAAACTAACATTTAGCCGTCGCTGAATGTTGCGCCGACCTGTTAGAGGGGATTACGTAACGGCAGCGAGGCTGAGCGGCCGTCGCAGGTGCTCGGAGATGACCTGAGAGCGGAAACGACGAGGCTGCGTTTCACAACGCACGGAGGGCTAAAAGCAGAGCAGCCTCGCTTTATCGGAACAGCAGCCTGGTGCGAGTCCAACAAACAACCTTTCACATGGATCCCCGCTGACCTGACATTCAGCAGGAATCTCTCTCCGGATCATCTGATCAAACGGCAGCGTTGTTACAAACACGTCAGCAGCCTGTGACGCCAACACCCGAAACCTTCACACCCTCTAATGAGCCAATTAAGTCTTCTGTGAATTTGAGCACGGTGCAGCTGCCCGCGGTTCCCTTTCAGGATCCGAGAGGGCGAACTGTCGCAGGGTTCTGGCTACCGGGAGGAACCAACACCTCCCGTTTTAAACACCTGGCCGGTATGTTCTTTGTTTTGGTGACAAGATGGCAAAGTAACACTTTCCAGGAAAACACTTCGGTGTTTTCGGGGAGTCTCTCTGTTAGCAGGATTGCGCAACAGGACGGGTGTATCATCGGTCGAGCCAGAAACCGTTAGATTTTGCTGCAGAACCTGTCAACATAGCAGAGGAGGTATTTTCTTACATTAGCCGTCAACATGAGGACACAGAAAACTCTTGAGTGGAACTCCTGACGGAGGTTTACTGCCGAGGCTGGTGCGACACCTCCAGTTGTGTACGACCCTTTACAACATTTGTCAAGGTGGAGGACGGACCCTAGAGGCTTTCCGAAGACGAGGGTCGCCTGAAGCCGACTCCCCCGAGGGGCGGAGAGACGGACACGTTATGTTAATTATACTTTACATGTGATGATAAATGGAAAAAACACCAACTTGAAAGGCTGTTAGGAGGAAATGTTGGTGGGATGATGGAAACGCTGGTTGAGGTGGTCAAAAAGTCGCATTCAGACATTTCCTCTCCACCAAGATTCAAACCGGTTGTCAGCAGGCTCGTGGCAACAGAAGGCCGTGTTTCCCCTGCACGCCTGTTTACTCTGTTAGCTCAGAGAAGAACCCAGCAGACACTCTCCATCACACTGACTGACCCAAATAAACAGCTCCTTATATAGCGCAGCGTCGCACAGTGACAATAAAGAAGTGTGTCTCTGCCTGCGGCTCGTCACATGACTGTTTGGAGAACATCTCTGCCACCGGCTGCTCTTTGTCCGATGCTGATGATGAGGGAGGAAGGAAAAGGGTCGGCTGTGTTGAACACACGCGCAGCGCAGCACATTCACAGGGAAGTCGAGAGGAGGTTTGTTTTTCTGCGCAGGAAGTATAAATAGTTTGGAGGTGGCAGCGGGACAAAGATCTTCATACGAGGTGAGACGAGGTGCCGAGCAGCGGGAAGAGTCGGCTCTCCTCCGTTACCGTCTCAACCATCCTGACAAGAAGGATACATCAACCCAGCGGGTGTCCCACTAAACCCAGTTTGCCCGCATCGTCAAGACGGCTTCGGTTTAACTGAGGCAGCTGATTTTGTTTCAAAGAAGAATTAAAAAAATCCTGTCCAGGGGTTGTCAAAGTGGGGCCTGAGGGTCTTTCAGGGGTCCTTGAGGGTCTTTCAGGGGTCCTCAGCCAAATTAAAAAATTTTTTACTGATATTAATTCTTGTAAAAGGGAATCTTAATGCAGCATTTATAAGAAAATAATTAAAATAATATATCGATTTTTTTTTTAAATTGTCATCATTTTCTGATTTTTTTCTTCTGTTGTTCATTTCCTGTAATTTTCTTGCAAATTAACTTTTGACATACAAAACCCATTTTCATTGTTGTTAGTTAGTTCGTATGATTGTCGGCCGGATAACAGAAAAATAACTAAACCGATTATAATGAAGGCGATGAAGGTTCGAGGAGGAAATCAGGAGTTTTCCGGGCAGATCCGGAGTTCCTCTCGTTAATTATTCTGATAATAACAGAGGGTTCCGTCGCCCCTCGCAGGGGTCTGCAGCCTCCGAATGTTTCTGGTCCTGGTGAAGACGAATTGATCAAACGGGGAAGTCAGCACGGCTCTGATCTCCTGACAGTCAATTAACACTCGACTCTGACGTTCAAGATGACTGAGCTGTTAATCTGCCGTCCTGCCCTCACATCTGCGATTAGATCTCATGTGAAGTTTCCCCTCACGCACACACACACCGGCTGAATCCCGTCCTGATTTAGAGCGCTGCTCCGACACAGAGGGGAGGCGGGAATTCAGATGCATTTCTTCCTGAAAAGCTCGGATGGCTGAGTGCCAAACTTCCTGCTTGCACCGCCTCATCACCCCCCCCCCCCCAACACACACACACACACACACACACACAACATACCAGCTATATCCAACCTAGACGTCGTCCACCGCTTCTTTGTCTGTGTGTCTTTACCGAGTTATTACGACAGAGTTCCCACCAGCCGTGTCACCGAACACCCGGAGGTAAAGCGAGAGCAGCAAGTGATCCGGCCGAGCGGATCCGCCCGTGTTCTCCCCGTAAAGCTAAGTTAGGGGACATTTATCTGACGCGTAACACTAGGAGCAGCCCATCACTGCGGGCCGGGTCACGTTTCATCCACACTTCCTGGAATGGAAACTGGAGCCGGAGCTTAAGAACTCGTTAAGTCTGTTTTTTTTTTTTTGAGAATGAAACTGGCTCATAATTAATGACTTGATACGAGAGCCGTGAACTGGAGTCCCGCTGTCACCGGTGAGCTGCCAGCGGCGCTCCGACATGCAGTATTCATGGAGGATGGACAGCTGGGGGGGGAGCGGACGCAGCCACACAACATTTGGAAAGTTAATCAGCGGTGGACTTGACGAAGAGGAGGGACAGCAGCAGCTTAACAACTACAGAAACTATTGAACGACTTTATTCAGGTTTTATTCCCTGATGATCATCACTGACACTGAGGTGCTACTATCAACAACTATTATATCATTAACATGTTCAACATGTTGTTGAATCCAGGCCATAAATATACATCTTTAAGATAATTAAATCTTAAGATCATTAAGATTCTGCCACTGCTCTTTACTTCAGAAGATTTCAAGTTTCCAAGAGAAGAACGGAGCGAAGTCAGTGTCATTTAACAAGTGCTCACTGATAAACAGATCAAGACGTGAAACAACAACAAACAAGGGACGGACTAAAAACAGACATGGACTCTGTTCAGATGCGACATGAACCTGCGTCTCTGGTGATCCAATCAAGTGTGGACAGCTCACACATGCTGTTACAAAGCATCTCCACATGAGCCTCGGAGTGATCAACAGATCAATCCAGAGTCGCTGCTCGCACATGCACACAAACACGGTCATTGTGTTTGTGTGCGAAGATTAAAAGTGCTGCTGTTTGTAACCAGCAGGGGGCAGCAGTGCACTTCTTACTTGACATAAACTCACTTGTGATACATCAATGCCTCCGAGAGCCAGTAGAACAGCTTCAATGCACCTTTGTCATTGTGATATATCAGATATATAATACAAGTCTGGACTTCTGTTGTTCTGTATTTTACAACAGTGAAAATCAAACGCAAAAAAAACGAAATAGTATCAGAAGTGTTAGAACCAACAGCTGGACACAATGTGCTGCAAGATAAACTTATTATTGAAATTTTACATTAAAAAAAGGAAGAAACCTGGTGGGAAATCGCGAGTTTTGAAGAAGTAGAAGCCACATTCAACCTCACTGCACGTTCCATTTCCTTGTTTCACCACATGATGGCAGCGGCGAGCAGGTTTTACAGTTACTGCACCTGTCGTCTCTCTTGCCTTTCATTGTTCTGTCATGTGTTAACGTCTGTCTAATCAGAGAGTCTCAAAGTCTCCTTATTTTACGGTGTTGAGGTGCAGTAAAGACATTTTACTACACCGAACAACGGAGTTCCACTGCGCTGTAGATAGGAGGATGTGAAAGACGACTCACTGTGACAGCCGCAGTTTCACGTCAGCCACGCTGTACTGGCCCTGGAACGGGTGTCTGCAACAGAGAAGACGTACAAGAGTCACTCAACGATTACATGTTGCACACCACACATTCATTTGTTATGTCCTATTTAAAGCCACGGCCTCCAAAGATTCGACACAGAGGTGATGGTGTACGTCACAAACTAATGTGGTGGCTCGACCCTGTTTGAGCCGGGTGCTGACGTGGAAACATTGTTCTAACTCAATCAAACTACATCCGTCGCCCTCAGACGATGTTCGTTTTTCCGGTAAAAAACACTAAGTTTGAAGTGAACTTCTGCTTCCATTAACAACCACTTATCAGATTACTACGCCTACGAGAATCAGTGAAGCCTGCTTCCTCCTCGTCCACCTACCCCGGGGTGATGGCGGTCATGGCCGGGTGCTTGTTGCTGTACCACACCCGGTAGTTGTGGGTGATCTTCCAGGCGGTGACGAAAGGCACGCCGTAATCGGCCAGCAGCCTCTCGTTATCTGAACGGAAGCAACACAGGAAGAGGACGGCAGAAGACATGATTGAATGCCTAACTGGATTTATTGTCATGTATGTGTGATGCTTGCTGTGTGTGTATGTTTGGTCTTATAGAAGACGCAAGGCCGAACTGACAGGAGGAGATTGAAGCATGTGAGTGATTTAAATGGCCACCGGAGTCGTCCTACCCTGCTGTAGTGCAGAGGACAGTAAGGAGTGGATGTAGAGGGTGAACTGGGCTCGGATCCATTCATCTCCGCCCTCCCAGCCTGTCCCGTCTAGGAAAACGTCGTCGCGGTTCTCCGTCACGTGTTTGACCAGGTAGTCGGCGAAACGCAGGTCGGCCGTCGTCAGGCTGAGGATCTTCCTGAGCTCGGGGTCGTGGATCTCAACACCGGCATCTTCCACCTGAAAGTCGCAGCGTCAGGTCGCATTCACATCGAACCTACGATAGATGAAACACATGGAGGGAGTGCAGGTCTTACTTCTACAATAGCGTCACTGAGGTGCCTCTGTTGGCGGAAAAGGATGTTGGTTGCCCCGGCAACGAAGCCGCGCACCGTCACGTCTGAGAGGAGGTGATGCTGCTGCAGAGCCATGTAGGGCAGGCACAGGTAGCCCTGCAAGCAAGGGCAAAGGTCAGGCAGGTGTTTATCTGCAGTCAATGAATCTAAACAAGGAACATTTGTTACACGTCTAAGTACCTTAGTAAAGATTGGGAGTGGCAGGCCGTAGTGATCCTCCTCCAGACCGGACACCAGGCCCTGTGTGACCCCGCCCTGCTCGCTGACCGCCTGTGGCTGCACGGTGATGGGCGTCCCCGTCTTGGATTCAAAGGCGTCCGGTAGCTCTGGCTCCGCCTCCCTCCCCTCAGTAGGATCTTTGGGGCTGTCCTCCAACACGCTGGGGTCCAGAGTCTCCCAGTCGCTCTCGGAGGACTCTGGTGAAGTGCGAGACGGCGGTTTGAGGTGGTTTCCCCCTTCCGTACCGTTTCTGGAGGACAGAGCTTCGATGGCCGGCTGCGCGGTCTCCACACCCTCCAGCTCCAGGGTGGTGTTGGCGATGTCGATGACAGACACCGAAACAAACTCCTCCGCTCCGGAGACGCTCTCCACCAGGCACAGGTCCTCTGAGACACTGCTCTTCGGTCTGTAGTGGGACGAGTCCACCAGGCCGTGTTCGATCATACCTGGACACAAACGGATTTCATATTCTTATTTTTAAGCTCCGTTAGGTTCCTTAGTTCTACAGTGTGCAGAGGCAGTGGAGACGTCTGCAAACTGACCTGGGAACAGCGATAAAACTGTCATCAGAGCTCCAACTAGTCTGTTGACGGGAGACACGTAGAACAGGACCTGCAAACGGAGGGAAACACGTCAGCGTCACGTCACCAAACAAACTAAAACAGTGAAGAAAAGATGTGTTTGATTCAAACCTTCTTCTCCAGCAGAATGAGCTTGAAGAGGATGAGAACCTGTCAGGAAGAAGGTAACAGATCTTTGATCATATAGACACCAGGACTGGATGGAAATGATTTTGCAATATTTCATCTTCTACCTTGTGTCGAAAGTGCAGTATTAAATCTCTTGGTGATAAACCTGAGGACAGAGAATGATACGAGAAGATCATCAACAACAGCACGGCTACGAGTCCCTGGTCTGGGTAGCACTTTTCTGAAGAACAGGAAATATTAGGGGGAGGGGCTTACAGTATTCAACATTTCTGATTGGTTGAGTACCTGCACTATTTACTTGCAGACAGCAATTCATAAAAACTTGCTGGTGCAAACCAAGAGAAGCTTTAAAACTGTATAACAAGTCATTTCACTGGAATAAAGGTCTTCATGTACCGAGGTAAACCTGCGATCCGTCCAGAGCTGAACCCCTCAGGGAGCCGTTCATGTGGTCGTAAAGCTCCTGCAGAGTCGGAGGACGACACAGAAAGTGAGCGGAGGTGATAAGAGAGAAGTTAAACATTGACAGACCGTCTGACAACATTCTCACCTGGAGAATAAAGATCTGTGAGAAGTCCTTCTCCTCGAAGTAGGCGTGTGTGATGAGCTGCAGCTTCGCTTGAAGCAGACCGTAGAGAGGCTGCAGATCGAGGCACAGAGTCAGAGGGGGAAACCATATCTGTACGTCTGAGTCATTTACAGGACAAACATTAACCAGGACTCCTCTGATCTCCACACGTCTTTAATATTTTAAATGTTGTTTCATCACTTCACATGTTAACAGCTGGTTACTTCGACGTCTGGAGGGAACAAACATTTCTCTCTCCACTTCACGCGATCATGCAAATACTTTGTGGCCCAGTGATTCCTGAATTCATTAGTTCCGGCGTTTGAAGCTACTGAAACTGTCTCCCGGCAGACGTGACTCACCACTCGACTGAGGACGCAGACGCTCTTCTGGACCGTCTCCCTGGTGACGTCAGCCTGTCGGACCTTCAGGGCCTGAAGAGGGAGAGAAATATACAGATAGATATATATATAAGACCACGAGCCAAAGAATGTGTGAGGATACTGTTAATCCACCCCATGACATGGCTGGTCATGCACATGAGATAGAAGAGGGGACGTTGTGTTTGACTTCCAGTGAATCATCTGACCAGACGCCCTTCAACAATGATGCTACATGATGAGATCATTGGCGATGAAAAAAAAAGAACGAATAATTCGAGTAATTGTATTGATCTCGTGTTCTGTTTGGTGATATTCTGGATGAAGACTTGGACCTGCAGATCACTGATAAATATTCCTGCAGTAAGAGAGACGATGTGCAGCGGCCGGTCTTCCTCTCACACGTCCAGGTGATTCTTACCAAACAGGAAAGTTATCGTCTAAAACATCAGGACAAACTGAGACCGAAAAAAAAAAAGCTTCTACATGTGGTGAGAGATTTATTCCCTGGGGTGGAAGGGGAAATTAATCCCACGTATCTCCAGGAGAAGCGCAGAATGAATTATGTGGACTGACCTTTGCTTCTATTTGGCGATAACAGGAAACTCCGTAGACACATTTCATGTCTCCACTCAGGGGCGGCAGGTGGAAATACACCGTGTCTGCAAGACAGAAGCATCTGTTGTACTGGGGCATCATGTTATTCAAATCGAGTGTCAGGATGTAGAAAATGTATCACAAAACCAGACTCAAGGTGGGCGGCCATCTGCCTCGACAGGTTGGGTTGAAGGAGCAAGAGGAGGAAGAGGAAGGGAGAGAAGAGGCAGGAGGATGTCGCTCAACCGCACTGGAATGGTGAGATTGAGCTGAACAAAGTCACATGACTCTTTGACTCTAACCTACACTTGCACGTCGGTTTCTGAGTCTCCGACAACATTCCTGACAACGAGGCTTGTAAAGTAAAATGCTGCGGTTTCTAATTCTAATTCTTACGGATGATTTTCACATCAGTTCATAAAATGTCGCAAACCGCCTCGAGCTCCTTTTGAGAGGAGAAACAAGAGGACGGTCGACGGAGGAAATGTCACGACGATCAGCCTGCACTCCGTCTAATGAGAGGGAGGGATGAAGAGCATCTTAGTAATGTGGTTAAGATCTGCTCTGGATCAGACGGCAGCGGAGTCACAAAGGTTAGACCGCAGACGTCAGAGATTAACCAGAGCCTGGCCGGGAAACAGAGAGATACAGTCCATCAGCCGAACAACGCCGAGGAGACTCTCGAGGGAGCCGGCTGTTGATTTTCTCTAGCATCACAATTAACCTCACGGTTGGCATTAAATTGGGGGTGCACCCTGCTGACTAAGCTAACCCTCACCCCTTCCCAGCTCCCCTTTCCTTTAAATAATGGTTCCTCCTGGCTCAATAATTTTATACAGTCTACGCAGCAGTGTTCACTTCATGGATGTGAACTTTGACTCAGTTCCTGCTGTTGGTCTTTGCAGGACAGTATGAACCGCAGCAGTGAACCACGGGACTGTCACATGACAGCAGCAGCACCACACGGGACAGTTCGCCTCCTCACTATCACTCGCACTCGCTGCAGTCTTAGATTTCAAGAGTGACACCTGCGTTTAGGCAGGCGGAGGCAGTTTTTCACTGAATGGAAGGACACAGTTTTGAAATACACATCTAGTGTGTACGTGCACAAGGGGACTCACCCTCCTGGTAGTTGTGTGCCCCGTCAGGAAGTGCCAGGAAAGGGAGGTACTTCCACTCTTCTGGCAGCAGGTTACTGTCATGACCTTCCTCTGGCATCAGCGGCGGGTAGGAAAACTCCACCTACGGGTTAAAAGCAGCCAACAACATTAGCTGCATCACAGCTGAGCAGACAGAGGTGCAGAGTCCAGCAACTACTGTGGCGGTGAATTGAATCTGTATACAAAATACTGTCATGTAGAACCTTTAGAGGCTAAAGTGGTTCGTCTGATATCTAAACAGGGAGTGTGTTTTTCAGCTTGTTAACAAATTATACTGCATCCATGATTTCAACCTCCAATAAACCGGCAGCAAAATAAACCTTGAAGCTCCTTCACCTGAAACCTGCTGGTCCTGAACACACACACACACACACACACACACACACACACCCAGTGACAATGAGTCACTCTTCCAGGATAAACTCGCTGCCTCAAGGCGCGGCGCTACACCTGATTCAAGCGAAGGGATGCTCTTAACAATGATGCCCTGAACAGATGTGCGGCAGGTGAAAGGAGGGGAGCCAAGAGAGGGAGTCAGGGGGGATAAAAGGAACCAGGAACCCAATCTTCTGATACCCAGCAGGGGATCACTGACTGCTATCAGATAACCTTCAACAGGCCCATTACCTGAAACAAAGAGGGAGCACTGTCTACTCTGGTGCATCATTTTGTTGAAGCTCCCATCCCTTTTTTTTTTAAATCAATAACTCTTTTTTTATCTCTTCCCTTGAACAGCAGCTGTTGTGTTCTGTTAAACAGGCCACAAAAAAGACAGTCCCTCCATGTTTTGGCAGCACGGACAGATGGAGAGCAGCAGCAACAAGGGGAACGTGTTTGAGGTTGGAGGCTGCCAGCTCTGCTTGCAAATTTAATAACTCCAGTTGGGGGAGGAATGAGAGGAGGCATTAATTAGAAGATGCCACTTATAGAAAGCTTCACACACACTTTCACACTGTTAAACGCCTATTTTGTCATGCGAGATGCAAAATACCAACATGTCAGTATGACTGAGTTAAATGTTTGCGAAACAGGTTTACAAAGGACAATAACAGCAAGACAGATAGGTGAGCACGTCTGAGAGGAAGAAAGAAGAAACCACAGCAGAGCTTTGAGTTGGATAAACAGTGAGTCACTAGCATCACAATGAAAGACTCCAAGTTTTAGTTTTCATCAAATGAGTCTTTGACAGCTGGCAGTAAATCTTATCAAATCACAGATTTATTAATAAGTCTAAAAAAAGTCAAACGAAAGTGAAGAACAATAGAGTAGATGATCCCAAATATCCCATTTATGTATACAAACCAGAGAAAACCAGCAAATACTTCTAATTAGACAAGCAAGAAAAGATTTGAGATTTTGGCCTGTCTTTCCTGAATATCAACATTGTTGCTGATTCAGTAACCTACTACTCAATTCAGGTAGAAATATCAATACAACCGCCTCTGCTGGCTCAGCAATCTACAACCTCATTTCCTCCCCAAAGTATCAGAACACACAGCCAGAGCAGCTCAGATTCAACACTGGAAATACACTCATGAGATGCACATTGATGATACTGAGATGTTCATGTTAGCTCTATTAAGACAGGAATAACATAGATTACCAGGAAGACGGAAATGCAACAGGAGCCTGCAATAAAAACACACAGCTGCTGTGGTTGCTGAACTGGAAAGATGTCCATGATGTCCAAGCACATGTTATATAACCCTGTGAGCCTAAAGCAAACAGCTGATGCATCCACTCTTCAATGAATGACAATTAGGCCATGAAGGCGAGTTCGGTGTTCAGAGTCAAACCATGCCTTTATAATGTTGAGACGTGTCAATATACCGACTTCAATAAGAAGAGCAGTTAGCATGTGTTAGCATGGAGCAGAGGGTTCACGTACCTGACAGCCCTTTTTGTGATGAAATCCAACCACCACAATATGCAGCACCGGACCCTTTTGCTCGTCCCTGCCCTGTGACTCCATGCCCCCGGAGGTTTTCACAATCCTGCGGTGTTCTGAACGTGGGCTCGGAGGTAAACACGGCAAACGGAGGTGTATTTTCCCCCCTGAATCTTCCGCAGAAGACGAGCAGTCAGACAGGAGCACAACAACACCACAGAACAGACGGATGTTCTCTTCCGCTTCGTCCCCGCGCTCGAGAGAGCAGACGACGTGAGAGGGTTCCCTGCGATGCACTTCCGTTTTCGCTTTGGAAGGCGAAACAAAGTTTGATATTATTCATGGGGACATGTAAGCAAATAAAACGGTGTAAAGTACAGTTTAGCGTGACATGAGAAACACAAGGCTTTAATCTACATGTTCATGGGTTCTAGAAACATCAAGTCAATGTGTCCCTGCAAATCCCCACAGGCTAAAAATATTCATACTTTACTCAAACAAAACACAACACGCATAATTTGATGTGAAAAAGATACCGCCTTTAAACGAGATCAGAATTTGAAAGAAAAGAAGTTGTGACCACTGTCTTCCGCTGTGTGTTACAAGTTTTGTTCAAAACAAATAATTAGTTAATCTCCATGTACAGACCACAACAACCGGCGCCACCATGTGGAACTAGATTGAATGACATCCTCTCATCTCATAGTATTTTCTGTCGTGTGATCAAACTGTGAACTTCTTAATTAACAAACACAATTTCACCAATGCAAAATATGTAAACGATATTTTGATATTTGCTCATGTTGTGTGTCTAGCGTCGTTCCAATCGGGTTTGATGGCTTTAGTCTGTTTCCAACCTTCTTCCGTCGATTGCTTTTGACTGATTATATTGATCGAACATGGCGGCTACACCAGCAACAAATCCATCGCAGTTGCTCCCACTTGGTTTGTAAATTCGAAATAATACTTGTTTATGTGTAAAAAGCCAATGCGGAATTGATACTACTAGTCTGAGGTCGAACATTTTTAATGGCCGCTCAAATATTGGTAATGTTTGTTAGCTAGCGGTAGCTTCATGCTTGCATCTATGATGGACCTCGTTTCTAGCTGATGTCACAGTTTAAACAGTGAAGTGACAATAACAAAGTTACAGATTGACAGTGTTTTTTGGTAGATCACGTTACAGATAATTTGATATCGTTGAAGTTATATCTTCCCCTGAAAGGTCACTACAAGGGAATTACGTTGTTCCTTGATTTTAAAACCAGCGGTAGCAGCGAAACACACTTCGGCCACCGTATGAGACAATTGTTATGTGAAGCGAAGCTGCTGTTGAAACGTCTGTGCCTAAAGGAAACTATGACATGCCCCTATGGTCTTACATTCAAATGTGTTTAAAGTGTATAAAATAAGCTACATAATATCTAACATAACTTTGTTTTCATCCTTCAGAGCTCGTGGATAAATGTATCGGCTCTCGAATCCACATTGTCATGAAAACCGACAAAGAAATCGTCGGAACCCTGCTGGGCTTCGATGACTTCGTCAGTATCCTTCAAAAGATTGTGATTGTGCAGTTTGTTATAGATATTGTCCCAGATCTATTTCTTTAAAGTACAAATTGTAGCCTATCTGAACAAGCTAGCACATCTTCTCTACCACTCCCACCCAGCAGGGGGCGACATATAACCACACAGTAGTTGTGTCCACCTTTAATGTAAGACTCAAAGTAAAGCTGATTTCCTCAGCATGAACCAGAGGGTGAAACTCAACTTACAAGTTGATTTACATTCCAACACTCACTTGTGTCAAAATAATGAGAAGTGACTGTAGGAGTGAAGCTGGTTTGGGCTGCTGCTCCTCATGTTGCTAAAATATGTATTGCATGTTTTGCCCCATTTTGCCCACAGCTGCAGGGTGAACTACTCATGAGAGATAGTTTGTTTAACTCCAGTATTGGTGCGGCTTTCTGGTGCTGCCGCTGCTCCTTAAAGTTTTAGTGACTCAATGTTGTTTCTTGAGGAACAAAGTGGTATTACAAGACAAGCTTGTTCAGACCCCAATACTCCCCTTACAAGTTATCTCTTTAACTCCGTGTTTTAGATATGGTCCTAGAGGATGTGACAGAATTGTAAGTACAACTTCTTCACATTGAGAAGTGTTTTTGATTTAAAACTAAACCGTCCGGTCTGTTAATAACTCTTGTGTGTTTCAGTGAAATTACACCAGAGGGAAGGAGGATAACCAAACTGGACCAGATCCTGCTCAATGGCAATAACATCACCATGGTACGTACATAACCTCCATATTTACTAACAGATTTGTTTTATAGGTTGTTGAGTTGTTTATGAATCCAGAATAATGTCTAATCTCTGATGTGCAGCTCATTCCTGGTGGAGAAGGCCCTGAAGTATGAGACGAGGACCTCCACTGGATGCAGAAGCTGTTTTGTGTGTACTTTAGTTGATTGTCATTATCGTAATTGATCCTCCCTCTTATTCTTTAGGGAGGAAAATATTTTTGTAATAAGGGTTCCGAATTTGAATATTTGTTTAACTACAGGAGACGCAAACATGTCATGTCACATCACAAAAAGCCTTTTTGTTACAAATAAATGAGACTCGCACAGTTTGAGGAAACAATTCTTTGTCATTCGTCCATCAATGAAAAGTCACAGTCAAACATGAAGCATTGTGTAACGTTGGTACAAATAATTTGTTATTGTAGAACAGCAAAACTAAGAGTTTACTCCAGTTTTCTGATTGTTAAAAAAAAAAAAAAAACATGAGAAATGAAACCGATGCAGTTTGACTGCACAGAGAGTTGGTTGGTTCTGAACACACACCAGCTGAACAACAGACACTCCAGATCTTCATCCGCACACCAGGTTCAATACATGGAAGGCTTCTCCTCGCCTTTTGGATTAGTAACCTTTTCCAGATTCTTAAGGATGATGTCGTACAGTTCAGCCTAAAGAAAACAGAAGAAAAGTGGTTAGGAAGGCTTTGAAAATGTATTCTCATTAACATGCAGCCTTCTCCAACTAATTCCCTTAGTAGCCGACAGTGCAGGGGGCAGAGCTGCTGTTCAGTTTAACATTAATACATTTTATTTGTAAAGCACATTTAAAAACATTAATAGACATAAATAGACAACTGGATAAAAGAAGTGAGTGGTCCGCTCCCCTTTTAGAAACCTTGGAGACAAACTTACATAGAAGCCGCGGATGTCGAGGATGATGACTTTGATTTCAGAGTAAACGGCCTCGTCCTTCTCGTGGACTAATGAGCGGTAGTCCATCTGGAGGGAAAGAGAGCCGAGTTAAACGCATGTGTGTGATGATTTGTGACGTCTTGAGGACAAGAACCCGGCAAGGACTCACCACGTGAGTTTCTTTGGAAGCTTTGGCGACAGCGTCTCCCCTCTCTGAGAAGTACCTGAGGGTTTCAACAACGATGGTTTAGTACGTCACAGCGAGGCAGAAGTCAGGCAGTGTTTGTCGGGTACACACACACACACTACGCACTCGCAACATTTGTTCGTGCACCGTTGATATAAACTTTGTTTCAAGCCTACTTGTTGATGTTTGTCTGAAAGCCGTCTACTTTGGTCTTCACTGCGGTGATCCTCTCCAAGATTTTCTCCTGTGGGGAAAGGAAAAGGAAACAGCCTCCAATGAACACACAGAGTAAATGTGTCACTTCACGTGCACAGCGTAAGTCTACCGAACGGGAACGTACCTGGATGGCAACGCCAAAGTCATTCCCGTCTTCTATTTTTGGGATGAGGTGCTGAATCCAGCAGGACACCTGCGGGGATTTAAGCACAAGTGAGCTCCTTAGACGATTCTCAGATGATTGTAGCTTCACAACAGACGTCCTACTTACAGTGATGATTGTCTCTCTGAGACCAACGATCTCGGGCTTCACCCTCTCCAGAAGCATCAGAATCTTCTCATTCCCCTTGATGTAGCCACACTTTGGGGCTGTAGGAAGACAGAAGAGCTGAAGCTTGTATTTCCATCGTATTTGATCAGCTGAGACTCATCCCACTTCTGATTAAGTACATATTTACCTTTCTTCTTCTTTTCGTCATCGTCTTTCTTGTCAGTCTCCATTTCCTGTCGGATTAAAGTTGTCAAAGACAGACAGATGATCAGGGCTAACAGTTGCAATCATATCTAAGTGCAGTGAAGCAGAGGCCACCGGGGGATTTACTTTGTTTTTCACGACGCTAACAAGCCTGATATCGACAATGTAACATCGCTGAGGAGTTCTCAGGGGCTTCACAGGAGTTTAATACTATTTCGTGCACAAAGTCAACCGCCACGCAAGCCGGGTGTGTTACTGCTTTGGATAAGATCATGAGGATGAAACTGTGATGTGAAAACGACAGGTTGAGCCGTCCCACCTCATCCTCGGGGGTCGGAGGGTCCGGTATGGGGATGTCCAGCGGGGCTTGGAGTGAAGACATGTCTTTGATGCTGAGGGCGTCATCCTGACAAACACAACACATAACATACGTATGAACCTCTACATGTATAATATAAGGTGTGTGTATATATGTAAGGGGGTGAGGGTTGTTTTGTGTGTAGGGATATTTAATATGCTGACCCTCAGCAGAGCATCCAACTGTAGAATCTTGTCGGGGATGTGATTAGAGAACAGATTGTGTGCCTGAGAAACACAACACAAAGAGAACAGTCTATTAATCCCTGAGGGGATGTTTAGGTGTTACATCAGCACTGTACAAATAAGAAGAATGAAATAGAAGCCGAACATCGGCATTGGCTCACTCAAACATATGATGTACTAAAAGAGCTCTAAAATAACAAAAACAACAGTGGAATCAGCCATATTGTTTTTTGAAACATCATTATCGGCCCTGAACTTCACAATCGGTCCATCCCTATTAAATCATATTAAGTACTATAAACAATCTTCCTCTAAATAAAGAAGCAAAGGTTAAATAAATAACAGTATGAGGTGATAATCCGGTCTAACTACCCAACAAAGTATTAATGTACAAAGAATGTGACCCGACAGAAAAGTCTTTGTTGCAGCTGCAGAAGTTATTTCGGGATAAATGCTGAACAAACCTCAACATACAGGGACTGGCGGAACTTTTCCACCTGTGGGTGAAGACAAAGGTGCTCAAAGTCATTGAAAACATCAGATTCATCGTGTCGAAAACACACATTGTAAACTGCTGATTCACGTTTCACTGATTTACTTTCGCTTTCCTCTCAGAAAGGGGAACTCCGCAGCTCTTCCCATAAATACTGAATATTTACTTCAACACCTTCGTGCCTAACGTTTACCAACGTATCTGCAGAGAATCGACAGAAACGTGAAGTCTAACAACATCTGTGTAGTTCTGTTCGGCTGCTGCAGAAAGTGCGATTCGATACAAATCAACTCACCTTAGCTGCACTTCCGCGGCTCACTTTCAAGGTGGATGATTTTGACATGACTGCGCAAAAATGTTAAAGTTTGCGTTCAATAAATACTCGCGAATCAGACGTGTTTCAGTGCAGGAGAGAAGTCTGTCGAAAGAGTGATTTTTTTATTTCCTCATTGACATTACTTTCGATTTGACGCAGGAGGACACGCCCCCCTCTGCGTCCGCTCCTCCCGCCCGTGAGATCGACCGGTTGTTTTAAGGCAATAACCGTGGTGATGATATAGATATAAATGATTAATCCCTCCGCATCCCATTAAAAGTGGGCGATACCGTTATTACCAACGTTATTTACAAAGATAATCTCAACCTGTATAAAAAAAATCAGTCACTCGTCCATACAATAATATGGTATCACCACATATCATTTACATGTATAAAGCAAAGATGTAATAGTGATAATGGAAAGGACAAAATAACTAAAATTTATATTTTGAAATAAGTCATTACATTTTTACAGCTTGGGTGTTTTCAAATTCATATTTAAGTGAAATTTGACTAAATGAGATGTATAAATATGGTATCTTGGTACAATAATTAAATTATTAACTACAATTTCCATACATTTGCCTTAAGAAATACCACAAAATGTTATCATTTTAAAAGGGAGAAATATATTAATGTGTGGATTTGGAAGTCAGCCTATCATGCAGGAGTTTCCACAAGCCTTGGACAACATCACAGGTGAAGAACAGGAGCTTCTCGACATCATCTATGGATTTGTAGTACCAGATTCACACTCCAGACCAGCTGGTGGCGTCACTGAAGTATAACCTTGTTTACCAACCGCCATTATTCCTCGAGTAGAAGAAGAAATCTAAGCTGCATTCAGGGCCATCGGATCAAAACGCTGTCAGGTGAGACGACATTCACCGCAGATATTAAACTTAACACTCCTTAATGTTACCGACTGAATAAATACGTTGTTTTTTGGGGGTCGGGAAGACTAAACCTATGCCGAAAGAAATTTAACAAAGCAGGCTTGAACAATGAAGCCATCTCAGTCTTACCACCTGAAAGTTTCGTTTTCCGCGAACGTTGTTGTTGTGAAACGGATGTGCTATTTTAAGTTTAAGCTAGTTTCTATCTCAAATATCAGCGAGTCCAAACAAATGGTTAACATTAAATATATTGCTGTAAAGATATAAACTGAATTATTCTGGGGTTGTTTTATGACTTCTGGTTTCGTAATGTCTCACTAGCATGGGCGTTCGCTTCTCTGTCGTCATTTGATGAATTTGAAGATATAATGTGGGCAAAACTTTTGTCAACAAAGACTTGAACTAATTTAACTGACAGCTAGAATAACTCGCAAACAACGTCACGAAACGTTGCGGAATTTGTTCTCATTTAACACCTCACTAGTGCCAAGTATCGATCAGTTTCCTGGTTCAAAACATTGGCTGTACAATCTTTGACAGTTGTACACAAGCTAGTACAAATACTTAGCTACTTTGCTATTATGTTTGATGGTCTGTACTTGATTAGTTGCAGCTGAGTGTAGCTTTTACTTTCATCATGTCACATTTTAAATAGTAAGAAAATGTACTTTCTGTTTGACTACATTTAGGTCAAACTAGTGCATCACAAAGTATTATTCATTCCCTGCGCCAAGTATCATCAGCAAAGTTATGCTTCCGGCAATGAGACCCGGCCCATTGACTTGTACAGAGGACATCCTGGGCTTTCCAGTGATACGTCATTGGTTAGGCTGGCATGCTAATGGTTTTCAGGTCCACTACAGTGGACATCCTGTAAAACAATAATAATACTCAATAAAAGTCTCAATTGCAAGATGTTTTTTTTAACCCTAAATAGGTAGGAATAATAAAAAAAAAAGAAATTGGAATTCCCAGAAGGATAGTTAAATAAAGTTATCAGGATAAATGAATACACTGCCACCAAACCATTTTATATTTCCTTAACTGCTGCCTCAAATGGTATTTTTAATTCGTAAATTATAAGCAAAATTCACTTTTTAATATTTGCCCTTATTCAAGGGGTCCAACTTTACAACTTCTACTCAACCAAATGCTGTGAAATGGTTTTTCACTGAGGTACAGACATTCTGTACTTCGTCCACTTCGACTATTTACTGTTTCCTTCATAAATTATAAAATGTATATATGTGTCATTGCTTGTTATCATAAATCAGCATGAATATTGTTTAAATTAGTATTTAAGTCACTAGGAAGCTAACATGTTTCTTATTTAGTAATTCCAGCTTCAAAATGTGTTGATTTGCTGCTTTGTTTTTTTTTATTATTTTAAATTTAATTTTTCTTGTTTCGGTCGGACAAAAGAAGCAATGTCATGAGTATTTTTTATGCTAATCGCTAAATTGATTGAGTTAATAAATTATCAGGAAATGTTGAGAAATGCAAACTACAATCTCCCAAGAAATTGTATTCATACTGAATCAAACAGAGAAAAGAAGGAAAGAAATGAATT
>CAAKHC010004343.1:4933-22410 GCA_901007825.1 Macroramphosus scolopax | reverse complement strand
TCCGTCAGAGAAGTACCAGCACTTTGAAGCAGAGGCCATGCTGAGAGAGAACACAGAAGGCTGCAGCAGACGTGAGGTAATGTTGTCCGATCTAAGAGGGGGAACCCAGTGTGCTGGAGATACTGTTTGAACTAGAGACAAACAGACATAGCGTGCTTACTTATTCATTTTTAACTTATTACTGTGTAATTTTGGTAAATGCTCTTTTAATGCATGCACTATCCCTTTGCTACTGTGAAAATGTAAATTTCTCCGTGTTGAGAAGAATAAAGGCTTTCTGATTCTGATTCTGATTCTGAAACAAAAGTAACCTCCTTGACAGAGGTAACCAAACTTAGGAGGACCCAGCCAGTGCGTCTGAATCTGCTGAATCTGTATATCTAATACATTATTAACTCGGCCATTCAATCTCTACATCAGGCTTTGGAGTCTTTGAGTAGACTGGTCAAGGCCTTGAGTATCCTGGAGAAGTATGGCTGCAACCTAACTTGTCCCGCCAGGCCCAAATACTGGCGTAGTGTCAAGCACAACAACCCCGTCTTCAGAACCACCGTGGACGCCATCAAGGTGAGAAAAACCACAATGAGATGTGTTTTTTTCTCTCTGTATAGGGAAGTCAAGGATTTATTTCCGTCTTATTTAATTTAGACACGTAATGATTAACTTTGCTAGTACACATATCGCCGAGAGACAGTCTGAAGGTCGTCCAACGTCTGCTGGTTTCTTCCACAGGGTGGCAAGAGAGTCCTCTATCTCTTCGGTTACACCAACCAGCAGCTCGACGGCCTCAGTTTCCCAGACGATGTCCTTGAACCAGAAACTGAGAAAGTTGCCGCGGTGACACTCGAGGTCATGACCTTACGTTTGGAAATTGACATGCTCATTAAGGTTTGTTTACTCCTCAACAACTGTGTAATCACTGGGGTTGTTTTTGGGGTGCAAAGAAGTCAATGTTTTGTTTGTTATTTATCTGCAGGATTTGTACTTATTTGTTTGTTTAGGGCACACATCCTCACCAAGAGAACTTCAAAGATATCATCCCATTTGTCATCAAGCAGGTGTGTTGAAACCTTCCTGCTGCCTTCGAGTTCCAATCTGTCTCACAAAAAAACTGAAATGTTTTTGGGGAATTTGACATCGATGAGAAAAAATGAACTTTGTGTTGACATGAGGATGGTGGACAGAAATGACATCTAGTTCAGGGTTTAAAGGAGAAACCTAGATCCTGGCTAACGAAGTAGCCCCGTACCGTCATGTGTAGCATGAAGGACCTGTAATTGCACTCCGATCTCTCTCTACGGAGCTCCTAGTTGGGTGGTAAATTTAGAGTTCTAACCTCTGGCTCACGCTAAGGAAGTTAGCATTTCTTCTTTCTGTCAATAGGGTTGGACTCCCCAACTTTCGGTGATATGTTTCCCCCTGTTGGCTGGAATATGAAGTGATACCTTGTTTATTTGGGAACCACATTATACCTTTATAACCTGGAAAAGTCATGTCATTGGAATACTACACGTATACATTTTAAGGAGTGTTGACTGTTGCACTGTTTTTTCCAGGACCCGCTGGCGAGTGACGCTGTGGCGAACCCGCCTGAGGAGAAGCAGCATAGAGACAAGCCGCAGGTTCTGTCCCCTTCACCTAAACCAACTCAAGGTCCCGTACAAACTCAGAAACCATTAACAGGTGAGCTGCCAACACACTGACAAACTTCTAAAAATCTGTCACCCTGTTTCTTGTTTCTGAACTAACTTTTCAAAATAAAATAAGGAGAAGGAAGTGTTTACCTACGGTTATAAGCCGCTCAAATCACAGCCATAAATCTGCCCTCTGCAGCCACTCAAGCGCCTATAAGTGGTGTCACTAAGTTTCCCTCAAAGACTTGATTTCTTTGTTTTCCTCCAGGCTCAGCTGCAGCAAGTTTGTGCAATTTGTGTGGTGGCACTGCAACTCTGCATTGCCCCTCATGTGACAATCAAGCTTTCTGTGACGCTTGCGACGACCTCTGTCACCGCCACCCTTCCAAAACCAATCACAAGAGAGACCGAGCACAAACAAAGCAGGGTATGCCAAATAACAAGTCATAAAAATAAGAATAGAAAGATGTAAATAAAGGGAAATGTGTCTTGCCGCCTGTTATCTAAACTGACCTATTTCTTCCCTGAAGAGACCTGCAGCATCTGTGGTCTTTCTGCCGTGCACACTCAGTGCTCCACATGTGTCCAGAGGTTGTGTTTGAAGTGTGACAAGCTCTTCCACTCGCACCCTGACCGCAGAGGGCACAGCAGAACTGTTATCACACCGGCCAAAACATCCAGGTAAGGAGATAAGGAAGCTTTGTATTGTCAAGTTAATCTCTCGTCATTCGTTCCCTTTTAAATGAGTGAATGATGTGAGCCTCGCCGCACCATGTGTAAGGAACAAAGGCTTCATCAGCTGTAGAAAGAAGCTGCAGATGGAGTTTAATCCGAAGTTCACTCTCCTGTCACTGTCCTTCAGTCCATCTTTGTCACCCTGGGAGTGTGCTCACTGCACCACGGTGAACGAGATGCGAGCCGTGCTCTGTACAACCTGTGAGAGGCCTCGACTTGCCACAGCTGCCTCCACCGTTCAAGACAGCCCGGTGCCTGCATCACAGAACACAGGTGACTGCTGCCTCCCTTCGTTTAAACATTACTCACTCTGTGATAAACGCATTTCAACAAGATTCTGATCTACAGCTAAAATAAGATTTAATGAAAATATATTTCGTTAATTTTATTGTTGTGCTTGTTGATTCCCTCAGAGTGGCAGTGTAAGAGCTGCACAGTTGTCAATCAAGGCAGCAGCATCCTCTGTGAAGTGTGTGAGCGCCCTCGTCTGGCCACTCGTCCTCCTGTCACCCCGGTGCTGTCCAGGCCAGGATCGCTTTCCGACACTGGAACAAAGGTTTGTCTGGTTTTTCTGAGGTATTATATTCCGATAAGACATCAACACTTTATGACCTTTTTTGAAAAGCATTTTTTAAACGCTGCTATTCAAAATTCAGGTTTTCAAAAAAATTTGTGTTAAATTTTTGATTCTATAGTTGCATCAAATCTGAGCTTCTCGTCTGCCACAGTGGCCAAATACTTCCATTGCTACACTGGTCAAAGTTAACATATTGTTCTCATGCATGTTTATGTGTTGCTTCGTTAACTTATTGTGGCATGTTTCTGTCTCCTTCTTGTCACAGTGGACTTGCCAATTCTGCACCTACGTAAACATCAGAACCGCTGTGTTGTGTGCGATGTGCAACCTGCCCTGTAAAGACTCCACTGGGGTCTCTCTTCCCCAGTCCCTCCTGCGAACTCCCCCCACCACTAAGGGTCCACTCCAGCCTGGCGCGAGGCCGCAGCCGAAGCCCCGCGCCAACCTCGGGATAGAGAGACAGGAGCGGATGAAGGAAGACGGGCTCAATCTCATCCAGCAGATAAGAGTGAGTGAAATCCTGAAGAAGCTCAGACGAGATCGAGGAGACCAATGAAACACCATTTACTTTATTTCTGATTACTAGGAAGCGGAAAAGCGTGGCGTCAGCCCCGAGGAGGTGTACGCAGCCCTCTGCATGTGCGGCGGCAGCAACATAAACCCCTGTGATTGGCTGGCGTCAGAGCTGCCTCACCTGCTGGACGAGATCTGCGCCATGGCGGCCTCCGTCCAGCTAAACTGCCAAGGAGGGGATTCTGGGATCCAGCCCGCAGTGGAGATGGACCAGCCAGGGCAGCATGGTCCAGCTTCCACAGGTGATGGTGTGAAGCTGTCCAGAGCTGAGGCGAAGCTGGCGTGGTTGGCAGCAGGGGGCGACACCGACAGGGCAGTGAGACAGCTGCTGAGAGACCGACAGGTTAAGGTCGGTAAATCCACTTCTTATAAACATTCCACTCAAGAATAAACATCTGCTATTTCCTGAAGCCCAGGAGTCTGTTTAACCTGATAAACAGTCCAATTCTATGCCAGCTTTTTTCCTGTTTGACCATTTTCTGTCTGTAAGCTGTACAGTAACAACTCCTTCACCTTTAGTCTCCACTTAGGACCAACGATAATCAACTAAAAGCCAGTTTTCTTTCTTCATCCTGACAAAACAAATATGCCTTAACATGCTTCAAAGTGTCTACAGCATGCGGACATGTGATACAGTCTTCCAAAATAGTGTTGATACACTTGTTTTGAGAACGTTGTGTCAGTATCCGATTCAGAAATGTTCTCAGGAATTCGGCTGTTTAATGCTTCGACTTTACTCGAGAGGGATCAAAGTTCACACAAGCGAGCAGCATTCTTCCAGTCGGGAGGAGACACGAGAAAAGAGGGCTGCGTCTCCAGTATCTGCTGACATGTCATGAAAGATAACTCTGAACAAAGGCCGTGTGTGCTGGATGCTATATGTTTGAGTATCACCGGGTTAATGAGTAGGATGTAGGAGACGGCCATGAAGAACGCAAATCAAACTTTGAGACTGAGGGGTAGTTTTATGGTGTATGTGCAGTACAGCAGCTGTCAGGACAGTGGACAGAGTGACACGTTTATGAGGTCTTGTGTTTGTCTTTCAGTAGAGATGCAGGACGTTTCTTTTAAATTATGCATCTTTATATATTCCATGACTCGGACAAAGGAGCTTGATTAGATTGAACGTCTATTGAGCACCCCATGAACATGGGTTCATGTGTTGTGTCGACTGCAACAGAATTGGAATAAATCTCTTGTTAATGACGCCGTCTCTCCGACGTCGCTAATGAGGTTTGCTAAAGCTGCCAAAAGCTTTATGTGAGAAGCTGGGTGGGCAAATATTGTAATCTCGTGTTAATCCGTATTGTATCTTCCAAGCGTGTAATGATGTTTGAATTATGTTGACCGGTGTTGATATAAGTTCAGTATTCCTGTACAGACGTATTCAACTGTATGCTATCTTGTGGTGAATTAATGCCAGACATTCCTGAGCCTCAAGGTCTCTCCTCCAGGATGAGTTGTATCCCCCCCCCCCCCCCCCCCCCCTGACTCTGCCAGGCTGCCCAACAGTGATCCCTGTATAGTGATAGGTTATATAGTGTGTCTTGTGAAGGAGAGAACTGGAATGATACCGGGACAGAACATATAAATGAGCTCTCTTAAGCAAGAAATTCCCTCGATGCTGCAAAGATATTTTGCTCTCTGAATCTGTCGTCTCTCCCTGCGCCGTGTCTCTCTACAGATGAGGGAGCTTCACTCTCTGGGCTTCCGGGATGTGTTGCAGTGTGAGGAAGCCCTGCGGCTGAGTGGAGGCGAGGTGAAGGGGGCGCTGTCCCTTCTGCAGCGGCCTCTGCTGGAGCCCTTCCACCAGCGTATCTGGACCGACCAGCCTGAGCCGCCGATTGATCCCAAGAACCCCGATAAACAGGTTAGTCAGGACACGGAATCACCTGAGGGGACTTTAGTTGTGTTGCAGGATGGTTATTGCTCTTCCCACCTTGTTTCTGTGGCGCTGACTCGCACATAACTCACTGTTCTTCTTGACCCTGTTTGCTCCCCTCAGAGGATGTGCCGGCGCCTGCTTGCACTGTACGACCTGCCCAGCTGGGGGCGCTGCGAACTCATGCTGTCGTTGCTCCAAGAGCCTGGCGTCGCGTACTCCCTGGAGGACGTGGTGCAAGCCGTGAAAGAGTCGCACGACAAAGACTTCATCCGACGGCTCCTCAACAACGAGTGTCCCTGCTGCCTGAGCATCTTCCCTCGCAGCAAGGTGGCGGTCCTCACTTTCCCCCAGCTGCTACTAGCATGGATAACATCACATGTGTTTCAATGGAGTTCCACATGTCGATGACGGCTCTTGATCTCTTTGTTTTGTTTGCAGATGCAGTCGCTGACCTCCTGTCAGTGCTCCGTGTGTCACGAGTGCTTCGGGCAGCACTTCACCGTCGCCGTGAGGGACAAGCACATCAGAGACATGGTGTGTCCCGTCTGCGGCGAGCCGGACATCAACGACCCCGAACAACTGGACAGCTACTTCTCCACGCTGGATATACAGGTGAACTGTGAGACTGGAATAGAGTGCGAGGCCTGAAATAAATGTCCCTCTGTCAAGTTCAGGCTTCAGTATCAACCACGTTGTTTCCCCGAGCCGGTCGAGTCAGGTGGCGACAGCAGGTGTATCAAATCTTAAAGAGACAGGAGGTGAAATGTTTCAGACAGACGATGAACTGAGTTCCTGCATGAACATCCACCGTGAGATAAATGTATGATAAATATGGAGCTGGAAATGAGCAGTGCACCTTTAACACTCAATCTATATCTGAGTATGGAAAAACACTCTGGACGCACTGCAATCCAAATGGTATCAGACCAGCCAGATGTGCAGATATCTTGTGACAGGTCACAGCTGGAAATGGGTTCATATAGTCAGACGAAGACGAGACTCGGACACACGTCTGCTTTGGTCACATCCAGTGTTTTTGTCTTCCAGCTGCGGGTCTGCTTGGAGTCCGACGTCTACGAGCTGTTCCATAAAAAGTTGACCGAGCATGCGCTGATGAAGGATCCAAAGTTCCTGTGGTGCTGCCATGTGAGTCAGCTGCTGATAACAACAACCACAATCAGTCCAACTTGATCTTCCCTGCTTGCTGAACAAGTTCAGTTGTAGTTATTTTTTTTCTAGATTCCTCGTGAGTTGTGATTAAAGAGGCGCTGCAACGTGTGTTTGCATGTGTTTTAACCCAGTTGATATTATTCACCTGGCAGTTACATTGAATACAAAAACACTGTGGACGCTGTTGACAGGTGCATATGACATCATCCATCCTTCTCTTGGATGCTTGTTAGGTTTTCACGCCATAGTCTTCACAGCTGCCGCTATGCTAAGCTCGAGCTAACAATCCTTGCTAGTGAAACCAGAACACAACACAACAGGTGCAGCAGCACGGGAATGTCCTACCAGACACCGAGAGACTAATCCGACGGAGATACGTAGCCGGTTGACTGTACCAAATGTGCATGTATATGTAAAAGTCCCACACGTTAAGAGCCTTGCATTAATAAGATGGACCCACTTCTCAAATTGTTGATGATATTTAAAGTCAAACTTTAATCTTCTGCCATGCGAATGTGCTTCTATCTACTGATCTTCAAACCATCTGTCTCAGTGCACCTCCGGGTTCATCAACGATGGAGACCAGCTGAAAGTCACCTGCCTGTCATGCCGGAAGAGTTTCTGTGCTCAGTGCAAGAAGCCTGTGAGTATACGTGATGTACACTGTTATTTCTATGAGGATTGAGAACCACCCACTCATTCACTGGAGTCTCTGGTCTCAGTGGGAGCCTCAGCACCAGGATCTGTCCTGCGAGCAGTTCCAGCAGTGGAAGAGGGACAGCGATCCGGAGTACCAGAGGCAGGGCCTGGCAGGCTACCTGAGAGACAACGGCATCAGTGAGGCTCCACAAGTTTGACTTCAGTTTCTGCATGGCTCCACCTTTTTATTTGTGCATGAATCATCCCCGTCCTCCAGCGTCTGTACACGTCTCACTGCTCCGTCTTACTGACTCACTAGTTCAGTGACTCAAAGATTTGTTCCTAAACTCCCTTAGCACATGTTTCTTAGAATGTTTCACTGCCTTTAGGCATCTTTAAATATCTTCAGTCTGAGAACACACGGAGCATCCCTCCCTGTCTCAACACCACTGTTTGATAATGTGATGAATACGTAGTTTGACCCGGGTGTGTGGGTGGTTTGTCTCCGCCTGTCCTCCGGCAGCCTGTCCCAGCTGTAGGTTCCAGTACGCCCTGACAAAAGGCGGCTGCATGCACTTCAACTGCTCCCAGTGCAGATACCAGTTCTGCAGCGGCTGCAACAACCCCTACCACAAGGTGAGGCCGGCTCCATCACCAACACACTTAAGAGCTGCATGAAATATTGATGGAAAATGACCTGGAAGATAATGACCTACTCTGAGGGTATTATATGTAAACATTCTAGCTTCAAAATGTTTTAAATTATTAACTAAAATTCTCCTGGAGAACCCTCACATAACAGTTGGATGTAAACGATGCTACGTGTTCCACGTCCTGCTCTCGTACTCACGTCGCTCTCTGTTGCAGACGGGGTGTAAGACAGCCCAGTGCAGCTACCCTGGTCTACATGCTCACCACCCTCGCGACTGTCTCTTCTACCTCAGAGACTGGGAGCCACAGAAACTCCAGGCTCTGCTGCAGGCAAGGCTGCTGCTTGATTTGACCAGTTTGAGTCGTCGGACGGTGGAACGCTCCCTGTGTTCTGTTCCCACTTCCACATACTTTGCTTGTGTGTCAGCTAAACGTGAATGTTACAACATCATGTGGTGGTCTTGCCCGAATCTTCGTCACCGTCTGGATCCTCACTGTAGCCCCAGATGTGATTTACTTGTTTTTCTTCCTTCTTTTTTCTCCCCGCAGAAGAGCGGCGTGGAGTTCAACACGGATCCTTCCAATGGAACACAGACGGGTAAAAACTGCAGGAAACATCTGTTAATCACGATAAACAGATCGGTTTATGGTAGGCTCATAGCCAACCTACCACGACGGAACTATCTGACAGAAACACACACACACACACTTTAATTCTTCTCAACTCTTAATATTCTCTCCTCTGTGATTCAGACATGTGTTGTGTGATGGAGCAGAAAGATGAAGCAGGTCAGCTGACTGATTCCCCATGTGGCATCCAAACCCAGCTGGGCCACGCCGGACTCTGCGAGTGAGTTTGTTTCAAACTTGGGACACACAGCAGATTCTCTTCACGGCTGTTCGTCTGCTCCGCCAGTGATCCTGTAACTAAATCCGGTTCAACATGTGAATGTGGTGGAGTTTCCGTAGACACAAAACAAAAATGTTGGTTATGACCCCCTTCTCTTCTCTTCAGGAACATTCGTAAACACAAACAACCCCTCCTCCATTATCGGTCACTGCGCCCCAACCGCAGCCACAGATAAAACACCAAGCTGTCCTTGAGTCACCCGAGTCGTCAAACAGTATATTGAGCTCGGGCCAGATCAGATTACACATTAGTGTCCTCCTGGCCCGAGCGTAGGACCCCTGTACATGTGCCAAGACACGACAGACTCCGAGGGCTGAACCTTATGCTCAGAAAACCAGATGTTCCCACAATAGACCCCCTTATACACGACCGGAGATGGAATATGATCCGAATAAACTCCATTACACTCAGTCACAAAACCTTCTGGTAGTTTGTTAGGTTAAAGAAATACATGTGTTTTTGATAATAATGAATTATGTAATCTTCCCTCCTGGGGGTCCTGGATGTTCTGTTGGCTAGCAGGCTCGTTACTGTACATGAAGGAGGTATAAATACTGACCTGTCAGATACTCTGTGTATAATAACGTGCTGTGTTGTGTGCAGGAAGCACTACAGGGAGTACCTGGTCAGCCTGATTAACGGCCACTCTCTGGACCCCGCTCTGCTCTACGATGCACAGGACCTGATCCGGGCCTGCGATAGATACCAGGTGGACACGCGGAAAGGAGACAACGAGGAGGACGTGGATTACCACGCTCGACTGCTCCCGGTGAGACTCGTTTCCCTGCCTGCTAGCATGTTTTAGAACGGTTGTATGTCTCTCGTTGTGGTGGATGAACAACATGTCAACAATTTAATAAGAATGCCTTCTTAGTTTAGTCACAAGTGGAATGAATATTTTAACTAATATAACTAAAGTCTCTGTTCACACTGACATCCCACTGGAGGTAAATCTGTGATGTCAGTAAATACTCCTGACAACAAAGTGCGGACTGAAGTTAGGACTGAAGAAGACGTCAGCCAGTGTCTGCTCTTCCTCCCTCTGCTGCTGGTTGAAGGTCGAGGAGCTGCCGACTTAGTGAGCGGCGACGTTTTACAAGAATTGATCACGTTAAGATTCATCGAGAACTCTGAATCTGCTGAGCGACACGCAGGCAGCTTCTGTTTCAGCTGGTTCATAAAGATTCACTTCGGACAGAGCAGCTGAGAAGATCATCTGTCTTTCATAGTTAAACAGGTGGTTTGATCAAATCTAACTTACCTTTAGTCACTTATTTTTTATTGCACTCACAGTGAGGAGCGTTGAATGTCGTCGGCGCCAGTAAAAACTTTTATCTTTCACTTCATCTGGTTCAGTCCAGCTACTGAAGCCACCCTGCAGGCCTCTGTGTGTCTGTGTGTGTGTGTCTGTCTGTCTGTGTGTGTGTGTGTCTGTGTGTGTGTCTGTGTGTCTGTGTGTCTGTGTGTGTGTCTGGCTGTCGACAAAGATAACAACATGACCCGAAATGACACTGCACAAGAGTCTCCGTTTAATTAATTTAATTTAATTTAAGTTAGAGCTTCGGTGCTGATTCAGATCAGCTGCATCTGTATTAAAAGATAACCCATGTTTCACAATTATACCATTTTTTTCCCCTTCACAGAAACTGATGGAGGTTCCTCTTGGAGAAAAGGTTCCTCGGAACAAATAAAGAAATCCGCCCAAATCTGTGTAGGACACATCCACAGAGTTCATCCAGCATGTACACAACAGGAGTATGTTCTGTTTGCAGCTCTGACTCATCGCAGGCTGACCCAACTTTTGTCTTCACCAAACCACAAAGAGCTGACTGTCAGATATGTGGTGTGTAGAAGTATTTACACATGTTTGTTGGTCTGTTTTCTTCTGCACTTCCCCCAGCTGAATGTTCAGTTTCTTGTTAATGATGAAGATTATGAAGCCGTTATCTTGTGATTTTCTCCGACGGTTTTGCAAAGATGAATCTTTATTTTATGTATTTTGTCTTCAGGTCATATTGACCCTGAAAACACGGCTTAAAGGCTCTTATTTATGGTGTAAGGGTGATTTTATTATCCTGGTTGTATGGTTAATATCAATTTCATAAGATTGGATTGCTATTAATAAAGTGAAATCAATAAATACACAAATTAAAAACATTTACTATCTGAACGGTAAAGTGTTATTTGTCAATTGGAGATGAGATCAAAGTTTCTCTTTTTCCCATGTTGCTTTGAATTTCCTAAATCAGGTTCGATTCCATTAATAAGTGATATCATGTTGTTTGATGTCCAGGAGGCGAAAGTCCAGACGAAGCCTGGTCATCAGACGGACTCGTCACACTTTAATTAGATCATTTCTGTCACAGGGAAAACTGTCTGTAGTTTGTTTTCTTCCTCTCAGCAGTGCTGCTAAATGGAGGATTTATATAAGACGTTTTGTAGATATACGTTTTCAATAATGGATGATCATCATTTTACAATGTAATTGGCTGCAACCATGAAGATGGAGAGGGAAAAGGAAAGGGAGGGAGGGAAAGGGAAAGGGAAAGGGAGGGAGAGGGAAAGGGAAACCAAGGGGATGGTAACTTTGCATTATTTATCAGGCTTATAAAGCAAATGAAGGTTTTATGAGTTGCATCTAATACTTAAGTTATTTAATTTTCTTTTAAAAAATGTCCAACAACAGTTTGTCACATCCGCAGTTATAAATGTTCATCAGAATCAGAAACCGGTTTGTCGCCGTATCAGATTTCACACAAAGAATCTGACTGGTTTACAGACAAAGGAAATACACCCAGTCAAATCAACAGGCCTTTGGAGAATGATTAAATATTAAAACTTGTATTATTATATTGCATAAAAGTATATATTTTAGTTTATAGATTAATTTGCCAGGAATGCCTCTTTCGTTATTTAAAATGAATTTTAAAATTGTCACGAGTGACTATAACATTAAATGACTAAAAAGAAAACTATTTCTTTAATTTGTAAAAATTGTATCCTTTATTAGGGAGGTTGTTCACGTTACAGGTCACTTTTGCACGCATCACTGAAATGATTGCATGAAGATTCGATCAAACAAAGCTCGTGTTCCCTTTCAGTTTACTCTGACTATCTGAACAAAGATAAAATAAAGGATTTAACCTGGATGATCTGTTTTGGTGGCGGTAGCTGGTTGTACAACAGCCTGGGGGTGTTTGTCGCCCCCTGTCGGCCAGCCCGCAGTTTACTGAAAGTCACGTGACTTCTGGGAAAAGGAGCGGCTGCTGTCTGAGCTCAGAACTCCGGAGCGGACGAGGAGCCTCGCAGAGCTGCAGAGCGGCGGAGGAAGCGAGACTTGAGGTAAACGAAACTTAAATCCACTTCCTATTTAGAAGCACTTTGGACTCTATTATTAACGTCTTAATTGTTATCCGGTGAAAGCCAATGTTACTTATTATTTTAACCTTTTTTCGCATGTGTGATTTGAGATTTCGACCTTTAATCAACAACATTAAAGATATTAAAAGCGCTGCTGCGCCGATTCCAAGTCGATGGTTTGCAGTTAAATCGCTGGTATTTGAACGTAGGTTCAGTAACTCCTGATGTCAAGTCTGATTTTGTTTGTTTATTTGTTTCGGTCAGTTGTTCAGGGTTGTTTTACAGTCATGGCCGTGGCGAGGATGCGCTCCACTCGCAGACTGCGCTCCTGGATCGTCGAACAGGTGTGTGTGTGTGTGTGTGGTCGTGTGTGTGGTCGTGTGTGTGCGTGTGGTCGTCTGTGTGGTCGTGTGTGTGTGTTTGTTGAAGTGGGACTAACGGAGGGAGGGAGAAGGAAAACTAATGACGGGATCCTGGACTCCAGAATAAACACGCAGCTTCAGTAGCGCTTATCAGGATCATAAAACCCATTGAGGATCAACATACAACATCAAATAGCTTTTTAATGGTTAAACACTGACTTTAAAATGCATTTGAAGCCATTTAGAGTATCTTCTATTTACTTCATGACATCATCATACAGCGTCCTTTGTTGTTTTGATGAAGAGCCCTCTAAAGGCAGAAATGTGTTCTAAGTAACATTAGTTACAGTTTTATTAAAGGTGTGTGGGGGGCTATTAGTACCAGACCTTCATGTGTGGGGACCCCCGATCAACGTGGATCACTAAAAAAATAGATTTTTTTAAAGTAGTATGAGGTCACCTGATTTGTTCCAGTATCACAGCCCAAACAGCTGGACTGGAGTTTTGCCCTTAGTTTTATTATTCTCTTTTTTTTTTAACTTCACTGGCTTGTTTTATTGTGATCCAGTTGAAGGTTTTTGAAACTCTATGAATAAACAATCTGGGCAGCAAGGACGACCGATCTTTACAAACCAAATGCAGAGCTGGTCTGATAACACAGTTCGTCTGCTGCCAGGACAGTCGGTCAGCTGTGTGTTGTTGCTGTTGCAGGTCAGCAGCGGTAAATACCCGGGGATGGTGTGGGACGACGAGGCTAAAACCATGTTCCGCATCCCATGGAAACACGCGGGGAAACAGGACTTCCGCAAGGATGAGGATGCCGCCATCTTCAAGGTCAATAGTTGTTTTTTTTTAGATTTGGTAGGCACAGACAAAACAAACTGCTGTCCCGGTTTGGTTGTGCGTATGTAAACATCATATGTAGCAACGGGAAGCTGGTTGCACCAGCAGGGCGTGAGGTCGATCATAATTGTTGGATGTAAGGTTGATCTTAGTAGATAGGAATGTGCCACTAGTTTGGCACAACCAAAACAGGACAACCTTGTGCCACTAGTTTGGAACTAGGTTCCAAAACTCCAGGGACAACCAAAACAGGACAACCTTGGCAGACAACAAGGCGAAGTTTAAAGTTGCGAGAAAGCTGGTGCAACTCAGTGGCAGATTATATCACTGTATTCCTGCGTCATGTAAACACCTGGTCCATGTGACCGCACTGCCAGTAGATCAATCAATGCACAATCAAAAGAGGATACGGATGTGCAGGTGAACAGGTTCTGTGTTTTCGTCAGGCCTGGGCAATGTTCAAGGGGAAGCTGACCGACAAAGGACAAAACAATCCGGCCTCCTGGAAGACCCGAATGCGCTGTGCCCTCAGCAAGAGTCCGGAGTTCACAGAGGTGCCGGAACGAGCCCAGCTGGACATCTCAGAGCCCTACAAGGTGTACCGCCTCGTCCCCATCAGCGAGCAGGGTGAGATACACTTTGGCCTTGTAAAGATGTCTGGATTTCTAGTCAGGTGGGTGTTGATATTTCAACCTTGGTGCCTGATCGGCACCCATCTTGTTGAAAGCCACCGCACCGGCGTGGGTGTGTCGGTCCTACAATGAGGTGCGGTCAGATGCATTGTTGCTGTGCACATATATATAGTTGCACCGCTCACAAACAAGAGCAGGTCTAAAGTCAATGACGCAATTACTCCAGTTATTTTAAGGTACATCGGTGGGTGCACAGGAGCACAAAAACATCACAACTGAAGCCTAAAATGTGAAAGATTATTGTTGTGGCTTCACCTCAGGGAGCTTCCCGCTGCTTGATGGTCGTCTCTGCACTTCCAGGTCCTCGTACTCTCCGTCCAAAGCTGTGGGCCTGAATTTGCATACAGATCAAGCGTCGTTGATCTACATTTGAATAGATTGGACTCATACATGCGTTAGACGAGGCGCAATCGACCATTTGAATAAGAGTTTTCAATAACACATTTCCCTTTAGTCCAAAACAACTCTGCTGTGTTTAATTGTCGCCGGGAGGCTCTGAAATCTCCCGACTCGTTAGAACATGAAAGTACATCAGGTAATTATTCCCAACGGAAACCTCAAACAGACATGAAAACAGACACAACTGGCAGTTCATCAAGCAGTTGATGGACAGAAAACAAATCCACCGTTTCTCTGTTTTCCTCATTGTACATGTCTAGTTACACTTTGAATTGACCTCTGCTGGTGACGGCGGATGTTTACAGCCGGAACTCTCAATAGTCTCCAGACAGTCAAACTGCTTTACGTTCCTGGAAAGGTTCTTTCCTCAAAATGCAGCAACATAAAGCAAACAAACAGTCTGTGGCAGGCGGTGACCTCAAGATACTTGCAGATACTTGTTGGTCTCTCTGCTCTCATGTTCGCGTAATTAAGTTGTAAACAGAAAGAAACTCTGATTAAATGTTACACAACCGAAACAACTGCAGCTTCCTTCCTGGGCGTGAGCCTACTCTTCCTCAGGAAACACAGATTTGACCTCAGTCAGACTTTGGTCTTCCTTTTTGCCCCATGACTCTTTCTCTCCCTTCAGCTTCTGTAGTTCGCCTCTATATTCTGTATTCGGCCGGCGGTTTCTTACATAAAGCTGCCTGCTTCAAACCCCATCGTGGTGGTGATGATGTCAAGACTGATACTTTGGGGTTTTGACACATTTAACATCATGAGAACTTAAACTAATACCAACCTGTTCGACAGCTTGGTTGTGACGACCACATCCTTCCTCATCATTGAGGCCGGATTGTTTGTTGTTTGTTTCCCTTTTTTTTTTAAACATGTTTCTATTAATTAGCTACTTGTTTTATTTCTCTTAAATGTACTTTATTTTCCTCCTAACTTTGTTTTCAAAGGGAAAGCGTGCTCAGGCCTTATGAGAGAGGCTTTGCATTGCCTCTGCGTGTTAAAGTCACTATTCAAATAAACTTGACCCAGTGAGAAAAGTACAGTCCAAAGTCCGGCTAATAAATGTCACAATCTGTCTCTAACTACGGAAAAAATTTCGTCAGCTTTAGTTTAAGGAGTGAAATCTAAAAGAGGAATCTGCTCTGTGAATGAACAGATGATTAAGACGAAGAGTAAAACAGATTTGTTGAGCCAATCATGAGGCCAAGAAGTTCAGCCAACATCAACCTCGTACCAGGACCGGTATATTTACCACCACCTACCTCACTGCGTGTTTGTCCTCTCTGGTTGTTGTTCCTCGAGTGTTGGAAACCTGTTTTCTAAAAGAGGTTTTATGTTTGTTTAGGATCGCAGATGCCGGAGAAGAAATGCAGAGTGAAAACCCCAAAGAGAAGAAGGAAAAGGAGCAGCAGCAGCAGCAGCAGCAGCTCGGAGAGCAACGACGGCAGTCTGGTCAAGCAGATGAAGACGGAGGAGGACAGTACTCAGCTGGTGAGCTAACCATCTCGGGAACATTCAAAATTCTCGGTGACTGGATGGGAATTAATACCAACATGGCCTGACACCTACCTACAGTGTAGATGGACGTTTTGTCCCATGTCAATGAAATCAGCGACCTGTAGCGTAGACAGGCGACTGCCAATGGGAGCAAAGGATACTATTGATGGACGGATGAGAGGTCTATAAGAGGGTTACCTTGGCAACCCTCGAATGTCCAGCTGTAAGTGACAAAGAGACACGCGATGAGCAAATCACTCGTTATGTTCACACATCTTTTATCCTGCAGCAGAGCTGAGCAACACTTTTGAAGTTGTCTTCTATCTGCTGTCTGTGAATCTAAAACCTCCAAACCTTCTGATTGTCAGGCGGTCGAACACCTGCTTCAGCAGAGTGCCGATCTGGAGACGGAGGAGCCCGTTCAGTACGACGTCACCATACAGACAGAAGGTGAGTTTAACAGCGCCGCTGATCAAACGTGATATTATAACTCTTAACTGACAGAGTTCCACTGGATTTTCAATCTGAGTTCCAAACCACTTTCAGCTGATCTATTGCTCTTCATTTCTCCCCCCTCCACCCTGCAGCGGACAATGAGATCATGTTGGACGTGCGGTTCGAGGAGAGCGTCCCGCCTCCTCCAGCAGGTAATAAAGACACAAGTTACAGCTGTGAGTGAGGAGGTTATGTGCTAATGTACATGATCGGTACATGACAGTTGTAGTACAAGAGCTCATCAAAAGATTGTGATCGCCCCCTGGTGGCTGGTTGCAGTACAGGTTATACATCTATGGTAAATCAATGATATCAGAAGTAACAGCTCAACCCAAGCTCCTGTTTTTGAATTTTATGTTTATCTTGTACAAGAAAGGTGAGACGGGATGTAACACGAGGTTTTTATATCCAGAGATTTCTATTTCAAACAGTCTATGAAACACAGTCTATGGAAAGCAAACTGATTTTTAATGTCAGTTATTTCTGTTTTTGACTAAATCCTCTCTCTCCCTCTGCAGACCAGGACTCCTTGCATATTGTAGTTCGCTATTTAGGAAAGGAGGTACTAAAACGCCAAATCCAGGGCACTGATGTCCGGATAATGTACATGCCGTCCTCTCTCGTTCCCCCGACACCTGCTGCCCTGAATAGCCGGTTCCCACGCATACCGCTCCCGGAGCCGCCCTCGACGCTGCCCGCCGGCCAGGAGCTGCAGGCCCTGCTCACCCTGCTGCCCTTCATGGAGAGAGGAGTGGTGCTGACCTCCACGGCGCAGGGCATCTACGGCAAGCGGTTCTGCCGGGGGCGGGTCTTCTGGACGGGGCCGCACGTGAACACGCCGGGACTGCACAGGATGGAGCGGAACACAGAGCCGGTGTTACTCTTCAGCAAAGACACCTTTAAGCAAGGTGAGCACCCAAACCGTCGCCATGACTTCCCTGCACACTCCTCTGACACCTCGTACTTCAGCTCCAAATATTGAATCCATATCCAGAGTCCAACCTCAAACTGGTGAATGATTTTGTGCATGAAATAAGATAAATCTTACTTTTTTT
>CAAKHC010004341.1:2866-13252 GCA_901007825.1 Macroramphosus scolopax | reverse complement strand
CAACGGTCCGTGGAGGGCCTTATGTGGGCAATTAATCCGTCTACATCTCTGTCTGCCTTTCCCTTCCTGTCACCAGATGTCCTCCATCTGCATACGTAACCGACGTTTGCCATCTTCAGCCTCCGTTCGTTAGTTAAGTTCAATGTCGGAAACCTGCATTCGGCAGTGACTACAGGAGCAACAAAAACATGTCTGCAGGTCTGAGGGACAAAATGCATTGCTTGTGGAGTTGAAAAGATGAAATGAATAAAATTGGATCAGTGAACAGGTGAATGTATCCTAACAACAGCGATACACAATACCAGAGCTCTGAAAGGCAACTGAAACTCATTCAGCTTTGAGGTGAATAAGATACAATCGTTCTGTTACAGTCCATCTGCGACACATTCTTCTTGGTACAAAGCAGATCTATTATCCGCTATTAGCAAGTCCATCGCTTCAGAGCCCAAATCTGCTGTTTTGAACCACTATTGTTCACCACCTAACAAAGGCTTCTTTTATTAACATATAACCATATAATCACACAACCGTTAATATTGATATGTAGAGTTGATATTTTGACCTTGGTGGTGTGATGGCAAAAAGGGGATTCAACTTCTGTTCAATTGCTGTTACAGGTGGAGAAAGAGCCAAAGTCACGTGCACCAAACAAATAAAGTGGAACATGTATTTCTCTGTTTTGAAAAACCCGACAGATATAGACTGATATCATATTCACATTTATTTTACAGTTCTCTCTCTCTCTCTCTCTCTCTCTCTCTCTCTCTCTCTCGAACCTACACACAGCAAGAGTACGATTAGACGTCGGCTCTTCTCCGATGAATTATCTGAAATATGATCGTCCTTCCCTGCAGACCGCTTCCTGTCGCTGCACCACTTCGATAGCAGGGGAGGGGATTGATTGGAATCCAGCGTACGGCTCTTCTTGTGTATGTGCTCGAGATCACTGCGTTTACGCTGTGTTTGATGTGTTTTGTACATCTGTTTCTTTGGCAAGGTCTCACCTCATCAACACACTTGTGGATCTCCAGTGTCTTTGCCAGATGCTACAAGTAAAGTTTCCCCTCGTGCATGAACACAGATGAGTCACTTGTGTGTGAAAATCATTTCTTGTTTTTCATCTTAAGTAATCAGAAAATATTGACGTGTGAAAACAGAGTAGACTTAGCAGTTCCCCTCCTCCGGGGTCAGACTGGAAACATTCAATTACAGCCAACAGCTCATTATATAAAAGGTTGAGGGTCCCAATCCGCAGAGCCGTCCTGCAGGGTGAAGCTGCTTGAAGTCATTACCTCGACCGTAGACACTCATATCCAGGAGTTCACATCTATCACAGCCTGGAGCCCGACGGAACAACCGCCCTTAATGTCCCGATACCGGCTGCCACTGGAGGGAGGGGGTGATGAGCATGTGTTTCCATCGCACCCACACACTTTGGAAATGCCCAATAACTAAAGAAGGACAGTACAAATAGCTGTAGTAGTTTCCCTGAAGAGGCAAATACAGTATAAATACCAACATGTGAGTAGGATTTTCGTCCAAACTGTGAACGGAACATTATCGGATCGTAGCCACAGTGATTTGTGTTGACACAGTCATGACTGTAGGCAAGTGCGGCGCCTTCTTCTGGGCTGACGGTCTCCCTGTAATTAGTTCTGCATGCAGGCGATCAACGGGCAGATCTCCTTCAAAACAACATGGAATCGGTTCCTCTTCAGTCTGGAAACGGTCATCAACCAGACGCAACTCTTGCATCAGTCGAATGTACTCCGGCTTCTCTCTTGCACGCACTCAGACTCTTGTTTTTCAAAGGATTAATGCCCATGTCGAGAGCAGCTGCCAATGCCAGAAAACAATTTATTACCATTGTTTAAAACATCCTTTCTAAAATAAACCACAGAGACTTTACTTTGAAAAATGAAGCGCTGGAGTACGATTTTTTATTTTTGCAACAATAAGTGCTTGTGGGAAATTATCTGGAAATGAAGTTCCACAAACAACACGGTTTGTAGGTAATCCAAACAAGCCGGCACTTGTTATTTCACACTCAATCCTATGTTTGGAAAAGTTTCTAAAAATGCAAACTTCCGTTGGCCCGAGGGCAAAACTCAATTTATCATTGATTTACATTCCAACACTTACAATCAAAAGCTTCGGGCAGACACCGAAAGAGGGATCACTGATAGGGGCTGAGATGAGTTTCTTCCATTGAATGCTTGGGCTTGGCCAATACTCCCTCACCTACTGATTCTCTATCCCCAGATGAGGAGCACCATAGAGACCTCATTAGCGAGGTACTGTAACTCCATGTTCTGTGTGAGTTCAGATGCAGCTCTCATTCTGTCGTGCAGCAGTGACTCATTATCACTATGTCTCTTTAATTACCATATCAAGTATAGCAGAACCTGTTAAAGGGGCCATCCGCGTGGCATTCGGAAGAGCAGCGGCTGCTCAAACAGAACAATTCTAATAATAAAACTTGTTGACTGACCTATTCAATATTTGATTTGGTCTGACTGTGAATGCCATTAACATTTCCTGAACCTGTGCGGTGTAATGTCAGACGGAATCATCGTCTTCGGGAAATCGCAGAAGATGTGAAGAAACAGAGGGTGTCTGTTTTGTTTCACCGGTGACTGCAATTCCCCATTTGTGTGCCGCGCTCAAAGCCTGGTGGATTGGAAATGATGTTCACCTTAAGTCTGCACCTCGTCTCCGAGGGCTCCTACAGAAGCACACACACACACATTTCCCTTTCTTCCTACGTCCTTTTCAGGCAAACAGTGAACGGCCAATGGTAAACAACCATTTGCATTTGCTATCCTTACTGATAATCAACCTCTAATCAGGGACTTATAGGACCATTAAGGCTCATTAGAACTCGTTAAGAGCTGATTTATATACTGTGTTTGAATGGTTCAACCCACTGCCTCATATTAATGTGGCTCTTCGGTGATGGACGTTGGCATTTGTATTGATTGTATTGCCCTCAGATACTGTAACCCCTTCATGTTGTCTGTATGTATATATGTGTGTGTGCGTGTTCCTGTCGTAATCGTATCTTATCCTGTAAGTTGGTAATTGCAATAATCAGGCGTGACATGGTGAGGGTAATCACAGGCATGCATGCACACAACCGCAAAGACACACATGAATAACACATGGACACATTCGTTGAGGTGTAATTGCCTCCAGGCAGTTGGTAGGAGTCATTTCAACTTACCATCCTTCAGTGTGAGGTCACACACTTTGGAACTTTCTTTTAAGTGTGGTAGCTCTTTGCTAGTCAGTCTGTGTGTGTGCGTGCCTGTGTGCCGTGTGTGTTTATTAATGGTGTGCAGGTCTCAGCATGTAATTGTACTTTAATTGGCGGAGCGCAGGTGAAAGTGGAAGGCACATCAAAGGTCCTTAAAGACGAGCATCTAATTAGATTTTTTTCAGCAACGCCATTATCACCAGTGAAACTATTGTTGATATAAATTCCTGCTGTCAGTATTGCTTGTGGTGCGTGTTTATATATTAAAAACAGCTAGCAACATCTCTCAGTGTATCAATGATCTAAGCGACTGTTAACCTAAACTTTATTAATACTGAACATCATGTCAGATCAATAAACTTTGTGATCCATAAAACTAAACAGGCTCATTATTGTTATATTTTCTCAAATAATTTGGTTAAAAACTTCCATTTCCGCCGAGCACGGAAATAATAATTAAGACTAACAATGTTTATATTCACGGTATTGTGTAGGTGACATGATGAATCTGTATCAATAGCTTTCTGGGCAGATGTGGGAGGGAAAAAAAGCTCTGCAACGAAAAGTGATTCCAGGTGCACGGGTTTCCTCCAACACACCACCATGAACAGATCAAACTAAACAATGCATTGTATATCTATTAATCTTGTTAATACCTGCTACGTGTTCCTTAGTCTGTATGTGATGCTTTTATAAAAGCATTAGTGGAGATGTGATTTTAAGATCAAGTAAGAGTTGAACCATGTTGGTTAGTCGTACGGCCCCTTGACGTTCATATAAGTTATACGATGGTATCGGTCAGCCAATTACTTTGCTGACATTCTGGGGTCATCAATCCCTTGATCTTCAGTGAATGAAAAATAGATGTCACCTCCGACTAATGTGGTTCCATATGTAGGTTAATAATGCTGTGAACTCTATTTACCAACATGTCACTTGTGTGAAAAATCATGTGTTTCTCTTCACGTCTGAATCCAAACAGAGCAGTCCCGCCTATAAACGTGACGTATGGTGGAGCAAACACTAATACATGTTTTGCTCTGGTGTGGCAGACTATAGCAGCACAAAGTCCCCAATCGACGCTGTTCTGAAACATCCCCAACAGAGGCTATCCTCTGTAACCAAAGAGAAAAGTGGGGATGTGTTTGAGGCTATCCTCTGTAACCAACGAGAAAAGTGGGGATGTGTTTGAGGCTATCCTCTGTAACCAACGAGAAAAGTGGGGATGTGTTTGAGGCTATCCTTTGTAACCAAAGAGAAACGTGGCGATGTGTTTGAGGCTATCCTCTGTAACCACAGTGAAAAGTGGGGATGTGTTTGAGGCTACGCTATGAAAGTATCCCTAAAAGAGAACGTGCAAGAAGGAGGATGCAGCAGTCGTGCTAACGGTGTCTGAATGGTGATATTTGAATGGAAATGATAAGATGAACAAACATTACCTGTCTGGGGAAACAAAGGTAAGGAGAGCTGTGTTAAAGTGTGTGTGGAGGAGATAAACAGCATATCTGAATATCTTCCTCATCCTGCACTTTATCGTGTTTCAATGATTTAATGCCCAACGCTCAAAGGATTTTAAAGTTTCTCTTTGCAGTATCTACATAGTACACTTGTGTATGTACTTATGTTTAAGTTAGGGAAAGATCATGACCACAGTCAAGAAAAGAACAAATGTTAATTGCAGGGTTTTGAGAGAAATGATGCACATAGAAATGATTGAACTTGCTGTATATAAGACTCACTGCTTTCTGCATTGCTGCTGATCATTAACAGAAGCAAATCTTGAGGTGCAGAATCCTTCTATATGCACATACACACACATACCGGCCTACCTGAACTCAAATTGATAATCTCCTATTTTTTTACACAACATCATTATTCTGCAAATACAACTGATTACATTTATTTTCAGTTAAATGACTAAAACCTGGAGAAACTGTGGGAACACATACACACACAAAGCTTCACAGAACATTTGCAAGGCACACACACATTTTGACAGCTACAGTCAAAGTACCTAATCTGAAGCCGAGAGTTTCTGTTTAGATTCATTTATCAAACACAGATGGATTTATCATGAAACCATGCAAATGTGAATATACGTCTACGCGTTCACGCACAACACAACACAGCACAGCACAAACCTGAAACCCTGCTTCATACTCATTGCAATCAATCACCGTATTATGGCATGCCACTCTCCAAACCAATATTGCACCATCACGTGGTCTGAGACGGAGCGCTCCGATTGGTTACCTCTGTTGTTTCTCTGGTTGCCATTTATTTCATGTTGAGATATGACCTTGGGCCCTGGCGGTATTTGCATTATCACAAACTCATTCATTTTCTCCCTCAGCCGGTACTGGAGAAAAATGGATTGCTATATTGAAGCATATGAGTAAGAAGTGATTATAGCGAGTCGAAAGAGCTGACATTTGCTGCAGTAAACGTGAATTAGAGGGTGCGCCAACCAAGTTAACTGACAAACCTTGGAGGGGAAATTGGAGAAAAATAGCCTGCGATCCATTTCGGTCTCTGGACTTGGACAAAGTGTCCAGTGGGTGTGAATGATAGAGCTATTTGGATGATGAGGAGCGTATTCTTTGGTTTCATTAAAGGACGTGATCGGTGGCCTCGTGTTTGAAGATCAACTGGAGGACACACTCGTGTCAGTCAACAGCCACCTCTTGCAGGTGCTGCCGGGTCTTTGTCACACATGGGAGCTGTGATATAAGTGGTTGTAGTCAAGCTGCGTTACAACAGCAGCATGTTTTTAAGAATTCACAATGACAAGCTGGACTGTAAACAGCTCAATGATGGAGACAGAAGGAACCTGCAGGAATTGTATGAATAAATATATGTCAGCTTGTAATGCCCTTACAGGAATCCAGTAGGCAGCCAGGTCTCATGCAGAAATGCCCCTTCACTAGCCAACCCATCTATTATATGTAAATCTGCAACTGAAACAATCACACGTCTGCATATATTTGCAAAATAATTAAACTTATGCCATCATTTTTCATAAAGGTCTATTTAATATTTCCTGTGAAATTAATGAGTCTGATATGGACTGAAACTTGGCCACATTGTAACCTGCAATCACGTTCAATCACTTTTGCTCTGCGGACTTAATCTACATACAGACTGACACACTTAAAGGTTGTGATTCTGTATATTTACTTGGAGAGAGAAGAGAGAGAGAGAAAGTTAGCAACAGAACATCTTTCTAACCGGCAGCTTTGTCAAGTTGTCAGCCGCTGTGTGGAGTGAATGTTCCACCTCACTGCAGATCCAGTAAAAGTTGTGCCTCTCGCCGCCTCTCGGGGCCGGAGGTTACAGGAAACTCTCTTTGGAAAATGCTGAGGTTTGTCCAAGTCGTTTCTTAGATTTAGAAGTGTTGTTTTGAACGACTGGAGGTCCCAAGTGTCGGCTTTTACAGTAAACCTTCCTCAGGAGTTCAACTCAGGAGCATCGAGTGTGCAATGTTTTGCTGTGTTAAACTGATCTGCACCAAAACGTTTAGGCCTCCTCCTCATGACATGTTACAGCCCTCCAGCCACCACAGGAGGTGAAGAAACAACCTTTTACATATTCCAGTTAACAGATGGACAGACAGACAGAGAGAAACGATAAAGCTAATAAAAGATGTTGTATAACAGACTTCGTGTTAAAGGTATGACGAGAGTTCTGTGTGTGCATGCTGGCTCTTGAAACTAAGTTTGAGTTGAAAATAATGTAAAGTTTATATACGCTCATCATGGACCTGAAGGTCATGCAATATTGGGCTTTCAATGATTTCTTTGAAGAATGATTTTACATCTTACATCTTTGAAAGTACTGTCTTAATTGTATGTGCAACTGTGTGTCTATGCAAGAGGATTGTGTGTTGTGTACTGCTCAGCTCTCCATTCCATATCTCTTGGTCCTGCATTTGGTCTTGGCGAACTGTCCGCAAGGCAGGCCGAGCCGTCCTCCTGCAGACATATGGGCCGGCATATGGCGCATTCTCCACCCAACCCCTCTATTTGCAACACAAGCACAATTAATTACACAGTCTTTACGTGGACATGCAGGATGCTGTCGCATGACACAAGCATGTTGAGAGAATCCTCATCTCCCCTTTTATCTTTCAACAGGGATGAAACACTCGATGTTATCGCTCTCATTGATGCCGATAAACCTGTCACTGCCTTCGGACGTCTCTCTCTCCTCCGGTGTTACCGCCTCAACAGCCGCTTCTCTACCGGCTCTGCATAACCAGTGAGCCCTCTGGACTTTGATGGATCTTTTGCGGCCTTGTCGGCATAAAAATCCGCCGCGATGAAAAACGTACCGTCATGCACACACAAACATGTAAACACAATTTCTCTCCCCAATCTATTTCACAGCAGGGCGTCCGGTCTGTCCGTGCTTCAAATACGCAGCACACCTCCTGTTGACTCGAGTATAACTGTAATTAATATTCAGTAGTTTTCTTGCTGAAAACACCAACCGCACGTATACGTTGCAGGCGTATTGACTTCATCCGAAATATAATTTTTCCCTCTATCAGAACGCTTAAATTGAATATAATGAGTGAGAAGATATTCCAATTTGCACTCATTACCACACGCTCACACCATTTGTAAGTGGGCTGCCCATTGTATTTTTCATACATCATAAATACCGCGGATGGAGCACCTCATTAGGAAGGCAGAGGACTTTCACTCTCGCTCGCAGTAATTATATTGAAAAAAAAGTCAGTAATGTTCAAACTTTTAGTCTTCTGATCCTTCATGTTGCTGCTGCTGCTGCTGCTGCTGTGTGTTCCTGGTAGTTGCTGTTTGCTGCCTCACGCTGTGGTTACTGATTATACTGATGCCTCCACCGTCACAGCTTCTCCCATTCAGGGTTCTTATTAATCATCCTTGATGGCATCTCTTGTCTTGTGCAGCGTGTATTTTTCATACTTCGGTAATGAATCACACACTCTGCTGGGGTTCCTTTAGGTAGCAGAGGGAAGTCTGCTGCTGGAATCTGAATCCGGTGATTTGTTGATGTAAATCGTCGCTCAATTACGAGTTAACGGCTGAACAAGTTCCATTTGATCCCTTAAGACAATTATATGTACGGTATGCTTGCATGGAGTCCGTGTATGACTGCAGGTGATGGTGTGGATGGATGGCAGCGTTGGTTGGGACCACTGGTTTAGATGACAGAACACTGAGGCCTGCAGCGGTGGTAGCCTCGGGCTTTAGCGCTAGGGAGAGGTCCTACACTCTGTGAGTCGAGGAGGTTGTGACGACAAATAGTCTTGCCAGTCTTTGCACATCATGTGATGTGCAAGAGGTTGCAAGCAAGACGCAAAGCAAGAGGTTTAGATCCTATCTCTGCTGAACATCTTAAATGCCAGAGTAGCGATCGCCCCCCTCCTCGCCATTTGTTCAACTGGATTTATAATTCATGGCCTGTTGCCAGACTCAAGGTTGTCTGTTCTGTGAGTGCTACTCATTACGGACGAGGCTGGTAAAGTAGGCAGCCGAGATAATTACAGGCACGTAGCTTTAGCCAGCGTCCTGTCTGAGAAGGAAATCTGCCTGATAGACTGCGTGAGTTTATTAACTCCACAGTTTATTAACTATTGATGCCTCCAAAGCCTTTGATTTTGTTAGTCATAGAAAATTGTTTCTCTAATTGAGTCAAAGGGAGGCGCCCGGGTACATTGAGAGAACACCGGCTGACTGGTCGTCCAACCAAACAATGCAAGTGATATTGCGCATGGTCTCAGCCCCATTTCTTCATCAGTTCTTTTTAATCTTTATGTTGAATACCTCAAACAGTTGAATGCTAAAAACACAGAGTGGAGGGTCGGTAATACTTTTGGGAACCAAACTATGTATGCAGATGACGTTGTGGTCTTTAGCCCACCAAGCTAGTCTACAGCAGCTCCTCAATATTCTGTGTCATGTGGTGGAGCGTGCATCTATATTGCGCCTTTCTACCTGAACGCTTGGCAACGTTGACTCATCCACCCGTCCTCACTAACACTAACACACTGTTGGCACAAACACACACACTGTGGCTGCCGTCTCTGGAGGGGCCCCGGATCAAAAACGGTAATCTTCTGATTACAGGACGGCCACTCTACCTCCTGAGCCATGACTCCCCATTGGTCTACGGCCAACAAGGTAGGAAGAGCTAGCTTAGGGAAACGTGATGCCGAGAGGAACCCTGAGTGACAACGGTTTGATTGATACTCGATGGTCATGGAAATATTAAAGAAGTATTATAGTAATACTCAATCAATACTGACATACTCTAGTCAGTATTGATTGAGTATATAGCTTACAATATACAATATAATTATATATATATAGTATATAAAGTACATAGATCACAGAGGACATTGACAGAAGGTTGGACAAGGAGAAAAATAAACACTACACATCCATCTGCTACTTCAGCACCACGGACAGCACCATGGATTTATCAATACGCAGTGCATTAAGACTGCTGATGTTCCACAGCGATAGATTCCAAGTTGCACAAACTTCAGTCAGATAAAGGATCAATGAGTGCGGCAGACTAGACTAGAAACGTATTGAACTATATAACCCCGCTGCCCCGGCCACTCACGATGCTGTTAGAAGATGGACAGTGGCTCGGGTGAAGATGAGTTGCCTCTAACTTCTCAATAACATGAAGTTCTTGTATATTAGTACGTTAATAAAAAATACGGCTCTGATCTCCTCAAGTCATACAAACCACTTAAGTGCTGCTTATACCGTCATCTCGTCAGGTTACCTTTCACCACACAGGCAGATCTCCTGCTCTCCGTAGGGAGTGAATATGTACCATCGACTTGACATACATCGGCGATTTGGTGTGTCTACACTTTAATTATGGAACTGATAGTACGCCAATACACAAGGATCTAATGACGGGATGTTCAGGGGAAAATATCTAAGATATGACGCCTTTATGACCTTAAAATAATCAATACATTTGATCAGGAATCCATCTTTTCCACTGCCAGACCCGAGTGAGCCTGACTGGGCCATCCAGGACTAAAGCTCTTGTAAAGGCTGGGTTTATGACGCCCTCAACTCATTTGCTGTGTTACAAACTATGAAGGTGCACTACCTGTTTTATGT
>CAAKHC010004339.1:2450-14281 GCA_901007825.1 Macroramphosus scolopax | reverse complement strand
TACTGGTGTCAAAACACTTTGAATCAATTTGAGCAAAAAGCTACAAGCCTGAAAACAAACCGATCTTATGGGGTTTGGTGTTGGACAGACGTGATCAGCTCCCGGCTACATCACCCGCTCATGGTATGACACCCAAACTGATGGTGGCTGAGTTGCATTGTGGGTAATATAGGCACCAGCTTTTGACCAAGGAGAAGATTGTGTTGACAATTAACTGATCTCTCTGTTGATCCATTTTGATCGGAGGACTTAGCCAGTTGTGGAGGACACTACCAAACGATGGCATCACACAGCTCACACAGGGCACGTTGGAAAGTTAAGACAAACTGTCTATTTCATCATTTAGAGTAGAAGATTGTTTGGAAGTCCTGGTACATCAACTGTATCATATCATTTATTCCCCTTTTGATCCATCCTAGTAGCAGTATCGCTTCATCTTCGTCAGCTCTCCCTGTCAAAAGAAATGTGTTAACTGAAATGTGTTAAAAATGGTTCCATCAACCAGCTGGTAGTTAGTGAGAAACCAGTTTGTACCAGTTTGTTCAAGCCGACGAAGTCGAGTCTTCTCAAGCTCCAACCAGTGTTTTGAAGCGGTTGATGATGCTGCCATTATTCAGGAGTTAATGATGTCTGTGCTAATGGGATCAAGGCGAGTGTACAGTGGACACACACACACACACACACACACACCTCACACACACCTCACACACACACACAGCAGATCAGCAGATGATCATAGTAACGTTAACACAGCAGGGAAATTGAAAACATAATGTGCTGCAACCTCACACATGCACTCACACATACAAACATCGCACTTGAGAGATATTTCACTGATTAGATACAAATAAAATGCCATAAACACATGCATGTAATACTTCTAATGCAAAACCAGGATGTACTATACACTCCTGTCATCAATCTATCGATCAATCTGTCCATTGATTGATCAGTTAGACACAGTGAGGATTTTAACAACACTGAGGTCAGAAGTTGCGTCTTCTCTTTCCTTCCCCTTCATTATCAAACTTTCCTATTTCTCTCGTGTCATCACAGAGCACCCTGCTGGTCACCAGAGGAACCGTCACTGATGCAAGAACAAAAGATATTTCTGCAGACGTGCTGGAGAGATGTTGTTTCTGCAGAGTGCAGGTGGTTCATAAAGGGAGGACTAAGAAAAGAACATGTCTGGGTATAGAAAGGCTAACTGGGGAATTGTGTTAAAACAAGGTCAAAGAACCAGTTTCTTTCGTGCATACAGAGGTGTAATGTCCATTTGAGGCCCTGAAGACTTCCCGGTCACATCTTCAAGGTTATCATCGAGGTATACAGGCAGGCATAGTACACAGTGGGAGTACGATACTCTCTAAAATCAGTGGAGAAATTGCTTCAATATACTGAGATACTTGACCGATGATAAGAAGGTGGCAGTGAAGTAAAACAACAGTCCAGAGAGAGCTCTTTAAAATGAATGTCTCTAATGTTCATATTTGTATTAGCAGTGATGTTGATGTGAACAGGATCTAATAAATAAGAACATGGACATCATACAGATGTTTTTATTAGTTTGGCCAACTTGAAATTCATGAGACGTCAATATTAAAAATATATGAGCTAAACTCACAGTAGACGTAGTCGAACTGACCTGAACTGAAATGAAAGTGACATAAAAGACATCGTTTCACAGTTATATTCTGTTAGAAAAACACGCGTTATTTGTAACTGGTGTGAAGGGTGTGATGCCCTTTTGAAACAGCAGAGGGCAGCAGAGTAGCGTATTTAATCCTTTAGATAGTGAACATGAACAGCAGCACACAGGGGTTTATCTGCTGCAGGATATTGAACTTTTATAAGATGTGCATCACTAAAATAGATTCTACTTAATAAGTGGCACTGAACAATTTCAATATCTTGATCAAACCAGAACACTGGAAGTTCCCTCACGAGCAAACACTTGGCAATAAAGAACTCTGGCTGGCAGCCATCTGCCTGCTCGGTACACAGAACTTACACAAAGTTAAGAGTTTGACATTGATATACACCCTGCACTATATTTGATCCTGGTACATCTGCTACTGACATGTGATGGAACATATAATTTGTAATAACCTCACCAGGAGGAATCTATCAGGCTGCCTGCTTAGATATCGGAGATCGTCTCTGATGTGATGATTGAATGAATAGAACAATGGTTCAAGGTCATTTTCATTTATAGATTTCACCATGAAATGTCTCATGTTGATTAATGACAGTAGAAAACATTTTTATGTTTATATCTATATTAACATATTTTCTGAAACTGTATGTTAAATATGTAAATGAGGATGTTTAATGGAATATATGATCGTTTGTGTAAATATTTCCAGGACAGAACTCTGAGAATTGGATGAAGGTTTGTTCAAAGTGATGGTTTCATTTCATTCATCTTGTTGACGTATTAGTAATGTCAGAATCTAAAGAATATACACCAACATCATCAGACATTGATATTAGCCTGAACGGATGTTGTGAATTGAGGTGACCAGGTCTGTCAGGACATCGTCTACTGGCAGAGTCCTGTCGAGGTGGAAAACAGACGACGGCTGACCTGATTGACACCTTTCCAACCTTGTCTACTTTATTTTTTGATGTTAAATTGGAGTCCGCTGCCAGCTGGACGTTCGTGACAGTGAACTCATTCTGAGACGACATGAAAATCATGTTTATCATCAAAGTTTAATGAAGAAATGCAAACAAGTATATTGACCCGAAACACTTCTCGATACAGAAACATGTTGAACACAATATCTCCCAATAACATTCAGTTATTTGGCCTGTGTACATCTCGTAGGTAGATATGCTCAGTTTTATCAGCAGGAAGCGTCCTGCAGCCAGGCCTCAGATCCTGAGCCAGCGTGCATCGTCACCACACCTCAACAACTGGCTGATGTGAAAGACAGACGTCTTAACTTTTAGCTGCAAGGAAAATTCCTCTGGCTACTTTTGTTTTTTAGATCATTTTAAACAAGATCACAGAAACAGCATCGCCACAAAGGAGACCGGAGCAAATAATAAACACATAACTGTTTTCCATTAGTCATTCTACGGAAGCTAAATCGCCAGAAACCAGCAGCGGATTAAATAAAGATATATTTGCCTGCTGTGTCTCGCAATGAAAGCTGCTAATCCACCTGTTTACTTAGAGATTAAACTATATCCGTCTTGTTTTGTCACGTAATTACATGAAAAGAACAAAATCAACAGTGTGTTAATCCTCTTGTCAATACTGTCTGACTTCCTGACCCTGTGTGTCGCCCCCCCGACCCCCCCCCGTCCCCCCCGTCCCCCCAGCTGTAGGTGGAACTGAAGATGTAAACCTTTTATAATGAGTCACAGCTATTCTTTATTTTATTCATTAACAGACAGTTTCCTGAAAGCCTTGGGTACTTTCAGCAGACGTTATTAGAATAGAAGCAAATTATTTGGGACTACTTTCAGGTGAGGATTAATACACACCTGGTTCTCCAGTATTTCTGGCAGCAGGCCGACGTATGTTGTCAAAATAAACTACAGTGTGTGTGTGAGCTGACTGCTTTATATTTTTCAGTCAGATCATTCTTTGTAGCTTTGGGTATCTTCATGGCATTTGTGGACTGTGAGAAAATACAGCATTTAAAAACACGTGTTTACTAGTTCACACACACACACACACAGAGGTAGGAATACACTCACATAGACACGCACACAATCAAAGGCTTCGTGAAGGTGTCAGAACAACGGTTTATTTTTCCACCTTCATTCATTATCCACAACATCAGCTCTCTCTCTCTCTCTCTCTCTCTCTCTCTCTCCTCTGCTCCCACTCGCCCTCTGCACACCTCTTCTTTCCTCCTGTAAAGAAAAAAAATATGACTCAGAGTCAGAGAAAGGAAAATGAGAAACCAGATGTGCTCGACAACAGTAGATTGAAACATCGTGAAGAGAGTGGAACTTTTATTGCTCCTTTGTTTCTGGTAGTCGAGTTACAGCGTTGGGACGTTACGTTTTGGGACATCAAAGTTCTGATTTCACAAGCTGACGGTGTGGAAAAGGGACCAACTGCTGCACCGCTTCTCCAAAAACTCTCCTCACAAGAACTGTTAAATGTTGATGGTATTTCCATCTGCAGCATCAATTAATGTCACATGACATGGAGAAATGATCGTCACCACTGAGGAATGATGAGACTTGTTTGAAACAGTTCCCAGTCACAATGGACAGTCATCAGATATCAATGCACCAGAACCATGTTAGCCCTTATTTTACTTTAGACATTTAGTTGAAAGAAATGTTAATCATCCAAATACTGAAATAAATGAGATACTCAAAGACCTTTAGCAGACTGCCAGAACAGAGATATAAAACATCTGTAGCTGCTATTTGCTCCACAATGTTCACCAGCTGGTCAATAACTGTCTGCTTCCTGTTTGCTAATGAGCAGGTGAAGAGTGAAGTGGTTTCACCCTCCCTGCAGGGGGCTTAGAACCAAGCTGAGGAGGGAATGAACCGGTCAAGTAGAAGCCAGACAGCCAAAGACAGGGAGGACCTCGCTGTAAAGTTCTGAAGCCAAGCGGAGCTGCAGAGTCGCTTCTCTTTAGGCTCGTCACTACAATCTGACATTAAACATCTGTAACATCTTTTTTGTAATGTAAAGTCACTCCAGATCACTATAAAGGTGTAAACATGTGGGGAAGGCACCAGCTGACTTACTACACGTCCCCATCACCTCCACCCAGCCTCTCTCTTCTCTCCCCCTTCACCTTTTCTCTACTTCACAGGTGAGTCTGTGCTGGTCCAACCAGATCAGTGTCCATTTACACCATAAACAATAGTTCTCTGTTCTTTCTCTCCTTCTCTGCTCTCTCGTCCCTCCGTCTCCTCCACTTTCATTCCTCTGGTATTCTCCCTCCCGTCCACCAAACCAATCCGACCATTTCCCACTAACACACTTCTTAACTCTCGTTTGAGGCTTTTCATTAGTTCCATCTGTTTGAATATACAAACAGTTCCTGTCTTCACTGGTCATCATACAGTTACCTCCATGAAGACCTCTGAGGGATGCTCTATAATACAATTCAACAATGTTAAACACTATTTGTTGCTGGATCTGATGATGATGATTGATTCATTTCCAACCAAATAGCAGAGGTGTCACATGACTTGGACTCGAATCTTAAAAGACTTGCAAATCGACTTTGACTTTAATGACTCAGGACTTCAACTGGACTTTCAACTTATGACTTGATAATCTCCAAAAGCACAAACGTATTGAATAAATTAACTCTTGTATCAACTGGTCGTGACATCACACCTGACCTCAGCCTCCTTCAGTTGACAGAGGAATACACTACAAGCTGGCATGTAGACGTAAATACAACATACACAGAGTGTGACTTCATTAATTCAGTGTTCTCGTCTCTAAACTCTGACTCCTCTCTCCTTCCTCCCTCCGTCCTCCTGTGCTGGGTCCAGGATCCCTCCATACTCTATACACTCCGTATATAGGCTAGTCCAAGATTAGTAACTGAAATGGGTTACTTCTTCCAGGACGTGATCCATTATACTGTGGTTTCAGAGGACAGAAATACCTCAGGGACACCGTGCCAGCTTCCATTTAAAGGCTGTGTTCGTTCTGAGGTAATGTACCGAATTTGCTTTGTTTCAGTCAGCACTCGCATCAACGTTATTTCCAGCAGAAAGGCTGTTTTCATTGAAAACACTGGAGAAACCAGCTGTGATACTGAACAGGGAGGTCAGAGGTCAGGGTGGCTTTAACCTTTTACACTCCTTCATTAAAGTGGTCTGTTGCTAATGTACAACGGAACAAAGCAGAACTCATTGAAACCCTGTTACCTTCTGTACTTGTATCAGTAGGTCCATTTTTTTTCTTAGTTGGTAGATGAAAGTCAGAGTCACTGGAAAGCCGCACAAACCGTCCGGTCACTCAGTGGTTGTGTTGGGCGGAAGTTGTCCCCCAACAACCCGTCGTTCCCCTCCAGCAGCTCTGCTCCTTTAACATGTGACCTCAGCCTCCGAAACTCCTCAATCTGCAGCGACAGAAAGGAGAAGACATTATCTTAGAGGCCAAACTGGGTCACAGCTTCGCATCTCAAGGCCGGGCAAGGACGATCACGGTGGGATTTCAGAGGCCAATAGTATCACAGTATTTTACCTCAAAACTTGAGGAGTCTTGTAATTCCCCTGAAATCTATTTGTGACAGAGCTGGAAAGTGTCTTAAAGTCTGGTCCCTTAAAGAAGACTGTAGTTGCAGGAGCCTTTACATAGACTCACAAGATCACTCGAGTATCCAAATACATTCATGACTTCAAATATTTAATGTTCAATGAAAGTTTCCTCGAGCTGTTTGACTTTCGTGTTATTAACCTTTCAGTGCTGTTTCGGTAATCCAGGAAAGGTGAGAGAAAACTGTGTGAGAGAGAATAAGACTCGGACCCACGTGGATTCCCTACAGACAGAGAGAGAGTTGATAATGATGTAATGATAGCACGCGGATGAGATGATGTCATGTGAAGACATCTGGCAGGTTTCATCACTTTGAAAGTTTCAGTCAGTATAGTACTGATAACAGTTTTGAACTGTAAGTGTATTCAGAGAAATTATTCTTGGTGATGTAAATTCTCAGCAAGCACATTTGCCTAAACTAACCATCAGAAAACTCTTCTTTCTTTCTTGCTAAGACCGGTTTGGTGAAGAAAAGGATCCAAAAATCGGTCCTCTAATTCATGTGTAAATGCTGCTACGGCAAATATTATCCCCTCCGACATGACACACCTAAAGCACTTAGATACATCGACTAAAATAAACATGACAACAGTACCTGCGCTGTCGTACAAGCGGTTTACAAAGGAGGATTAGTCGACATGGAAACAGATGTATGACACGGGCACACACTTGAATATTTGCATGCACATGTTCATTGTGCACACAGTGTTGGACTATAAATGACTGATGTGTTTACTACAGGACGGCAGGACCTGCTGCTCCGACATACTTCTGCTCTTTATAGTGTCCATTTAATGTTATGCTGACACCGGATGTTGTGGTGATACGGAAGCGTCCAGAGTTCTGTTGTTCACCGCGAAATTGTATTTATTGTGCGATGACAGAGAGAATCAGAGGAGACAGAGACAGAGCACCCGGCTGGATTTATAAGAATTATTCGACTGGAACTTTGCAGGTTCTTCCAAATTAGTAACGTGGCCTGAGGCAGGAGGGACAGCCAGAAGAAAGTCAGTCTGTTGGCATTTAAAACGGCCTTCAGGTCAAAGGAAAGATCAGAAGAAAGACTGAAATAAATGTCAGGGGATTGCCGACATCATCCCTTACAACCAGGAGAGCCATGAGGAGTCTGTGAGTCAGGCGAGGGCTGGATTAAAGTTCACTGGATTTAAGGGATGATGGCCGGCTCGTTGATTGGCAGTGGGTGTGCAGGCCTCCTGTGCTGTGGTGCATGACATCGGGCCTGAGTTAGTGTTCCTGTGTGCTATGAAACCTGATTATACGTTGTGTAGAAACAAAGACAGAAGTTTGGATGTCATCAGCCCGTTAAATGGTCATTACCAGTAGTGATCCGAAGCGTTTTCAGGAAGTACGGCCCCGCTTGACCTTCAGAAACTGCCTATATTTTTGTTCAAGTTACAGATGCCCACAAGTGTCAGTAGTAATTATATCCACAAGAAACCAAATAAAGAAGAAGGCTGGTTAAAATGTCTTCAACCCAGAACAACTAGCCTGTCCTCTTTGTATTACCTGCAGCTGTGAGATGGTGAGCGGGTACCGGTAGAGGATCCAGGTCACATTCTCACTACAAGGCGGTGTGGTCAGAGATCCTTCGTACACCCAGTAGTCTCTCAATAACGGGTCTGAGGGCAGATTAAACATCTAATGTGAGTAATGTATGCAAAGGTGTGCTACATTATTAGGTTTTGTGACTGAGCTCTAATCCGTCTGCCAACTTGTTTCATCTTGAGACCTTTAAAATGAAGCAATATCTGCTGTTGACCTGCAGTCAGACTGTTAGTGACTTTAATCACTTATTCCTAATCAGATCATTTCATTTCAGTGATTTTTAATTGCTTGAAGAGATCAAAGTATCCTGTACTTCACAAATCAATTGTGTACGATTGGTTTAGTTTTATCAAAGAGTGAAGCATCGATAGTGGTCCAGCAGGGACCGTCTTCATCAGGCGGTCATACGACCTAAAACTGAAACTGTCTGTCACAAAGCTTCACACGTTCATTCTGTATTGTAGTTTGAAAGCTCACCAGGTAACAGAGTGTTGGGGTTGAAGCAGGGAATTATCTTGTTCTTCCCCTAATGGAAAATAAACAGCACAGCAATAATCACCGTCATCTTTCATCCAGTTGTATTAATTATCTGATTCAACCTGATGTTTTCTGCTCTCACCTTGTACTGCAGGTCCTGGAGAACTTCAGTGATCGCCTTCAGACCCAGGTGCTCCTTTCCAATCTGTTGAATACACGACGCACTGTAAGGTTTCAGTTAGCGGCCAGTAGGGGAACAATGTATCTTCTAAAGACAATGTTGCCCTTGGACAAGATGATTCAAGCTAATCTGAAGTGAAAACATGTTCGGTTCTTTAGACAGAAAGTAGCTGTACAATCCCAGGAAGGAAATGTCCCACAGCCACTGACACACTGAACAAGTCAATGTTTGTTCAATATTTGAGCTACGAAGGAACACAGTTGCAGATATATACAGTATGCTGGACGCCCCTAATGATTGCATCATGATGGACTGTCATCCGTGCTGTTAGGAGAAGCAGCAGATTATTGGACCATCCAGCTGAGGAACCACGACGGGAGCAAATCTCCAGGGAATCACAAAGCTCTGTTATTGTGTCACGACAAGGGAGCTTACCTGTACAAAAAGAGCTATAATGAGGACTCCATTCTTCTTCCCCAGAGCATCCTCCAGAGTATTGAACAGTGTGCTATTCCAGTGAATCAGATGGAGCTACGAAGACAGATAACAACGCACAAGCTGCATTTGAGAGGCCATGAACAGGTGTAGGGAACAGTTGTGAGTGGGAGAAGTCATCAGCTGTTGGTGATTGAAGGCTCTTATGTCAAGATAATCTGAACAGAGAAGAAGAGTGAAAGAAACTTCTGCCCTGAAACAAGCAAGAATCAGATCAGACCAGACCACAGATCTGTAACTGATAAGATTATATAGACACAGACTGGAGTGAACATGTATTTATGTCGCTTCTCTCAACTGTCAACATCGCTATCAGTTGTTTTAGTTGTGACTTCAAACTGGGAAGTGATTAACAGGCCATAATATGTCTTTATCTATAACTATGGTCATTTATATCCTTTTGAGATGTTGTCAATTGGAACTAGACCTATACAGATGTTGCCCAGTTTGAACCTAGAAAATATGTACTAGTAAATCTTTGTCACATACAGCAGTGGTAGATAGCATCTCAGCTACTGACAGGAAGAGACTGAACAGACCGGTGAAGGCCAGCTCTGTCCTGGGCTGCCCTCTTGACCCTGTGGAGGTGGTGGGTGACAGGAGGATGATGTCCTACAGGACACTATAACATCTCTGGGCAGCTCGTTCAGTGACAGGTTGATTCACTCACCCTATAACCAACACTGCTCCCAGTAAACACACGAGGACTCATTGTGCAACATCTGACTGCATGTAATATCACTGCTCTTAATTTCAACTGCAATACTGTGTGTGCTGTACAAGGTGCAATATCTCTACGTGCAATACTTAACTTATCTATTACATATAATGTCACTACTCTTACTTCAACGGCAATACTGTAGCTTCTATGTAGCTTATTTATCTTATACAGTATGTAACATGTCTGTTTTCTGTGCCTTAAATGTGACAGAGTGTCAGTGAAGCATGAAGCAAATCAAATGTCACTCTGAAGCTCTTCATGGTGGTTCACTGTAGCACCAGAGGCCTGCACCCGTACTCATGGAGTTAACAAACTATCTCTCCGAGAGCATTCCATACTGCTGCAGCTGAGGGAGCAGAAGCCCCGACCAGCCGTCCTGCAGAGGAAGCTCATTCTGGCCGCAGCGATCTCTCAGTTCTCTCAGTCTCCACCCAAAGCTTGTGACCATAGATTAGTGTCGGACCGCAAATCCAGTCTTAAATCCAGAGTTTCACCCTCATGCTAAGGAAGTTAGCATTTCCTTGTATCTCATTATAGGGTTTGACCGAAGACTGAATATATCATGGACAGCCCTCCTTCACTTCCTTCCACTGTATGCAAAGGAAGCCAAAACATCCCAGATACAGATGCTGCCATGTTGGGATGGGGACGCAATTTGGAACCTTCTTAAAGTTATTAAAAAGGCAAACACATTTGATTGACAAGAGTGGTGACACTGAGGTGGAGCCTTCACAGCAGTGATCAGGAAATGGAGCAGCTCAATCACAAGCATTCGGTTTACTGCAGGACCACCCACCTGTGATACACTTTCTATACAGCCAATTCCCAAACCCCATAAATATGCTCAATGAGGTTTTCTATGTCACATTCCATTATGTTTAAAATTCTTGCTTTGCACATAATCTGCACATGGCAATTTGATGCAGGTAAATGTTAGAGATCATTTACCTCAAATCTACTTCTCTTCTGCTGATCAGCTGCCCCTTTGGCCACCAGTGTTGATTTACTGTACAGGCTAATGGTAAATAGAATTTACCCTCCTTTTACAACTCTTGTTTCAGTTGCTTAAAACATCACTATTTGGCGAAAGCTTGAAACAGCACAATATATCTCTGGGTGAGATACAGTGTGTTCACTTCCTGTTTTACTTATAATAAAACTTATGTAATGTTTATCTAAGACATGCTAAGTAACAGGAGAACTAGAGTACAGCTATTATGTCAGCCACCATAAGCCACTGGTCAGATCATCCATCCATGGTAGAGCTGTAAACCCCGAGTGTATCAGATGTCATTGATCTGATCTACACTGATGTTTTCCTCTGAAGTTGTTTTTTCAAACGATCGTCTGTGTCTTCCCAGTCTGCACCAAATGTAAAACATGTCACTTGCCAGAGAGAAAACAGGTTTTGTGTTCAAGGACTCAACAAACTGTGGTGTAATCTGAAAGACAAACGTCAATGCCAGAGGTCTAATCAAATAACACTGTGTTTATTTTTGCTTTTTGGTGGTTGTTGATCTGACCAGATCCATGGTCACGCTCTTATTTCTGCATGTGTGTGTGTGTGTGTGCATGTGTGTGTGTGTGCGTGTGTGCGTGTGCGTCTACCTCCATGGGGAAGGCCTTGAAGTTTACAGTGTGCTCAGATCCTCTCTGGTTCTCTTTGCCCCAGTGGAATCGAACCTCATGAAGTTCATACTCGTGATCGCTAGGCAACGGACCCCCAGTAACCACTGGCAACACCACAAGAACACACACAGGAAGGAGAAGATAGGTCAAAGTGGTCATCAAAGTGCGCTGGGTAATTTACAGTGCGTAATATTTATGTATGATTGATGCATTTCATAACAACGCTAAATGTAATGGTACATTTTAGATGTACCAAACTTTTGTTGAGAGAGCTTTTGTTCGGCATTTGGTTGGGATGGTTAACATTAGGATCCCCAGGAATAGTGTGTGTGTGTGTGTGTGTGTGTGTGTGTGTGTGTGTGCATGCATGCGTGCGTGCGTGCGTGCGTGTATGTGTGTGTGTGTGTGTGTGTGTGTGTGTGTGTGTGTGTGTGTGTGTGTGTGTGTGTGTGTGTGTGTGTGTGTGTGTGTGTGTGTGTGTGTGTGTGTGTGTGTGTGTG
>CAAKHC010004337.1:1294-11294 GCA_901007825.1 Macroramphosus scolopax | reverse complement strand
ATCAAATAAAACATCTGATTGTTGACTTCAGCAGCTGTACATTTTACAATATTACAGTTATGTAAACATTTCTCCCCAGAACTCCTTGTAAACGTCGTGTTTGGAGGTTCCTCTCTACATCAACCTGTTAATGTCTGGAATCTGATTGTCTGTGTTTTCCTTCTGTTCCTTTTGGTTCTTTGTCTCTTTCTTATTTGTTAAATTATGCCATAATGCTTTGGAAGTCAATGTAAGCTGCATTCTATCTCCACATCCTGAGGTCCACTGGGTATCTGATTAGAATAAAAATAATGGCTGTTAGCTGCCAGAACGCCTGCCGAGAGTTGAGATCATTTTCACCCGATAAAAATCAATATCTTTTATGCAATGTGTGTTTCATAGAGCTCAAAAGACTGGAAGTAGGATGGATTTACTGATGCTGGCAGGACCGGAGGTGATTTAGGGTGGTCCGGTCGGGTGAGATGCAGCCTGGTGTGTCGGTCAGGTCGCACTAATGAGGAGAACTGGATTATTGATTTACATATACATGCTTACTTGTGCATATTCGGGCGGAGCAGAATCCTCTAAATATGGTCTGTAAAAAAAGTTAGAGCAAAACTCTTAGTTTGAGCATCTTGTTGCCTCCAGAATGGTTGAAGGCAGCATCCCTGCGTTCATGCAAAGCCATTACAACATGAGGACGACTGTTTGGTGTGACTGTCCTTCCACTTAGTCCTGCACACTGCGCTTTTAAAGACATTTCTATTGCACATCAGTGGATGAAACTTTTCCAATCAGGTGCATGCAAACTAAACAACCCAGTGCCCTTTAATCATTGATGTAATCCTCGGAACTATGCAACCCTGCGTCTACACTTTCTCCCTGTATAGAATCACGTTTGCGTCTTGCTACGCCCGCTGACTGCCGCCATGATTTATTTAACAAGCTGTGAACTGTTGGTTTCTGCTCCGCTCAACTTCACCATGTGCACTTCTCCTGTATTCTCGAAGGAATGAGTTTTTTATCTGATGCCGCTCGTATTGTGATCGAAAGAACCTGGGTTTGAACTTTAAGTTACCTTTGCTTTCTGCAACAAACATGCAGGTTGTTAGATAATCAGAGTTAATAAATCTATACACATCTGTAGGTTTGTGTTGCGGCCTGGTCTTGGTTTTGTTCTCCTTTCTGTGCTAATTGAACAAACATGGTGTTAAAGCGGCTTGCTGCTCTGCACATCTGCACTCTGTCGGTGTGGAGGGGTGATAACGCAAAGGAGCTGAGCAGCAGTGCTGCGATTAATCACTGCCGAAAACGCACACAGGAGACTACAAGAATCCAAACTTGATGCAGCTGCATTCTGCAAAGCCTTTTGTGAGAATCTCTCACTTTCTAATGTGCACGGTGGCACAGTGGTTAGCACTGCTGCCTCGGAACAAGAAGGTCCTGGGGTGGAATTCCTGCAGTCTCGGATCCCTTTGCATGTTCTACCTGTTCAAAACAACCGCCGGACTAGATAAACAACTGCAGCTGTCATTTGTTGAAGTGTCTGTTTGAAGATAAAACCCTGACATCAACCCTCCGAGGAGAAGTGGATGTTCCTGCTGACAAGCCGTCCGGATTCTGACATGGACCGATGGGTTTTCTCTCAGAGTTTGAACTGTCCCCAACATTCACACCAATAAACCAAAGAGTTCCCACATCTCCATTTCAAATACTTTTACTCCCAGCTTGTCCAATATCAAACAACCCCCGAGCGTTCTGTTAACGAAAGGCTGTCGTTTAATGTTAACGAAAGGGAACAATATGAAAGAGTTCTTCGTCGGCCTCTGCTCCATCCTTCCTCCATCCCTCCTCCATCCCTCCGCCATCCCTCCTCCATCCCTCCAGGTAGTTCATGACTTGATCCTGCTCTCCTGATCTTCTCTGTTCTTCCACAAACATTTTACTCTTCTCCTCCTTCATCATCATCCTTTCAGCAGCAGCTCTAACAGCCATCCTCATCCGTCCTTTTCATCTTCCACTTATCACACCACAACTAAACAGCTTTATTTTTTGCCTCTCTCTTCTCCATAACTTATTCCGTCTCTATTTGTCCACATTTCATTTTTCTTTTTAACTTCCCCGTCTCTGCTGGGATTTTCTCACTTCTCTTTCACCCTCCTTTTCTCGACCGTATTTCCTCCTTTGTACCTCGCCGGCTCCCCTTCTAACACCCCTCGACCTCCTCTTCCTCCTTCACCTCCTCGTCTCTCAATTCTTTTCCTTTTCGCTGCTGAGCTCAGTCATTTGCTGCTTTGATCTCGCTGTCATTTTGCTATAGCTTAGCCTTCAACCCCCCTCCACCCGCTCGACACGGTTACCATGACAGTGAGAGAGAGAAAGAGAGAGAGAGACCTCTATTGTGGGCAGGAGAAGTGACAGAAAGCGAGTGGCGCGTTCTAAGAATTTAGAGCCTTGCAGGCGATGAATCGGGAGTGAGAGAGGAAAAAAAGAGCAAGTAAGGAGATTAGTGTTTAGGTTGAGCGGCAACAACTGGAAAAAGTGACAAAGAGAAACGAGAGAGAGTTTGGAAAGAATAAAACCAGAGAAAGAGGTTGAGATGATTCATTCACTTTCTGGTTCAAGGAGAGAGAAATGATTGGAATGGATCCACTCGAGAAAGATGAGCAGCTTCATCTCCACTGCAGAAGAGATAAAAAGAGAGGAGAACAGAAATAAAGAAATATGCATTTTCAGGTAGACAAACTCTTCTAGAGCCATGATAGCTGCTCCACTTCAGCAGGTCCAATACGGATCTGTGCTTGGACCAATGCAATAACCCTTATATATGCTTCCTTGAGGCAGTAACATTAGGAAACACTCCATCAACATTCACTGCTATGCAGATGATGATCATGTTCTACACTCCAACCCAACAGGGGGCGACACATCCCCAGAGAGTTGGTTGGTGAGAAGAGCCTCGGCTCCTTCGCACTGCGGAGACTCACTGTCGCCTCTCGAGGTACAAAGGGGAAATACGAGACACGATGGTCCAGCACGAGCTGTCTAACATCATAACGTACAAATATCACGCCTTTAACAAGTTGAGGCTTGAAACACAAGATCCGGTTGGGATGTGGTGCAGCTCGATGGAACCAAGACAAGGAAACAACTGTGTAACTTTGGTGATTCGTCACAATGACTGAAGTCTACAATATAAATGGTGACTGTGACCAACGCCCAACAACATGTTTCAATCTCTGTTTACTAGTTATATTTGACTGCTACGGTCGAGGTCTGGTCAGGTAGTTATGTTTGGTTCACACTATAGTCGGGGTTAGGTTGAACAGTACTTGTGAGGGTCAACCACACATGCCACAAAAGGAAGTGGTTTACATTGGAGGTGATAGACAGCCGACCGAATCAGTATCGGACAGCGATGACATCAAAGTTCTGACATCAAGCTAGCATAAGAAGAAGACCACAATAAACCAGAGGACGTCTGTCGATGGCATCACACACACACACACTCACTTCTAGCGTCCTTGCTCGGACCACACACACTTCTGATCTCATCCTTCATTTTGATCTCAACTACAAAGTTTCATGACGGCATCTTGCACAGTTATGACAACATCGCTGTGGAGAATCTTTCCACATACAGACTTACAAGAACCTGTCAAACTTCTCTTTGACCTACTGAGACGGAGCACCAAGAAACAAAAGAGGAATCCAAGAGTGCGTAAAAGAGACGGAGTAAGGAACGGAGGGCGAGAGAGGAGGCAGCTTAATTTTACACTTCTTCCCACACAGAAAGAGAGAGAGAGTGAGAGAGACAGGGATGAAAGACAGAGCGAGAGAGAGGGAGAGAGACAGGGGTGAAAGACACAGAGAGAGAGAGAGAGAGAGAGAGAGAGAGAGAGAGAGAGAGAGAGAGAGAGAGAGAGACACTGTGGAATCTCTACTCAGCGTTAGAGAAAGGGCTCACATGCTCTTTCTTGCTCTCCTCTTTTCACCATGTGACCGGCCAGCGCTCCACTACCACTCTCTCTCTCTCTCCCTCTCTTTCTCCATCCTTCGCTTGGCTCACACTGTGACTGACTGACTGATGAGGAAGAGGAGGGAGAATTCAGGAGGAAGATAAAGAGAGAAATAAAAAGAGAGAGGATGTTCTCCGTTTCGCTCAAGTGCCGCTTAGGGGTCATCAGACGGCGAATCAAGGGTACAGTGTGTGTGTGCGTGTGTGTGTGTGTGTCTGGCGTGCGTGCGTGAGAAAAAGGCCAGTTGTGTGTGTGTTTGACAATTCTTTAACGTGTATCTTAAATGCTTCATGAGTGTGTGTATACAAATATTTTTTGTGTATAATCGTGATGTGATGTGGGCGTTTGTCTTCAGGCTTGTTTTAGTATGAGTGAGTCTCTGCAAGTGTGTGTGTGTGTGTGTGTGCATCTACAATACATTTCTTTGACTTGTATGTGATTGTGTGTGTGTGTGTGTGTGTGTGTGTGTATGTGTGTGTGTATCACGCCTCCTGCTGATGTTGTTGTCATATTATTGTCTCATTGGTCCTCCTTCCTTTCCTCGTATTCTGTCACTTTTTCCGGCACACAGTTTCTGTCTGTCAGTTTTTGTCAGTGAGGCTGAATGTCCACACGAAGCAGCGCAAACTTGCTGAGAAAAGAATTCGATATCTCGGTCTGAACACAAAATATTTTCTGGGTGGGAGTCAACACAACCTCTTGGCTCTTGTTGTTAGGGAGGAAAAACACACTTTCAGTTCTCTTTCTGTGCAGCACTCAACACAACAGGTAAATTGTTTGTGGGAGGGTGACTTTAGATACACGGATAAATCTTGTATTTGATATTGAGACTTCCGATCCTGTTTCTCTACTGTGGTAATACGTTTTTTTTTTAATAATTTTATCTTCTTGCTTGAAGGAAGATTTGAAGGTTTTGGATTGTACGAATATGGAATGTGCTGGAATCCATCAGCAACAGCTAATTTGACTTTCAATTTATATCATTGTTGAAATATCCTCAAAGGTCATTTATAATGTACAAATAGAAGTTCAACATCATTCATGCAGCTATGTTAAGAGTCCTCCAGATGAAGGAAAAGATGCCCTTAATTGTAATTTATAACATACTCCAGCTGTTTCTCGGTGAGTCATCTTAAACTTTTGATTACTTCGACATTATCTTTCATTATTATTGCTTGAATGGAGGTGGCATTCACACATCACTTGCTACTAAAGTACTTAGGGGAGTCACTCTGATGGGGATGTTTCGACTGGGGAAAAGAAAAAAGGATGAAGACACAATTTTTCCTTGACCTTTTGTTTTACACAGTGTCAGTGACAACGAGAAAATAAAAGTAAAAAAAACTATGTGAATTAACGATTCACTTCCCCGCCTCGCATTCTAATCCTTTTAAAATACAAATGCCACCACGAAAGGCCAATATAATGATGCTGCATACGGTGGATAAGCTAGCTTGCATACTAAATGAGAGCTAGTAGTTGTGAAACAATTAAGATTGCTATTTGAATATAACTATACATAAAGTTACGTTTCATAAATGGAAAAAAAGACTTCTCATCACAGAAGCATTCTAGGTAATAAAGACTATATTGTAGGGAAAAATACAAAAACACAAATAATTCAGCAGACACCAAACTCAAGCATCATCAAAGAAGCTACTATAATAACCTTATTCAGAAAGCAAAAAAATCTATTTACCAGAGTTTGTGGAATGAACAGCACATACTCGTAGACTGCAGTTACAGTCAGTGATTTGTACCTTGGCTGCTTAAGCAGAACATGACGTCACTGAATCAATCATGGCTGACCTGAGAGTGTGACGTAATGGATGACATCATTGTCAGGGTGGCTGTTTTTTTATTTTATGACTGTATAGTAAAATAAAATATAGTATTTACAGGATTATAGAATATGATAAATTAAATAGAATCTTTACGTGGCTTAAGGACGCCAAATTGTAAGTAAAGTAACAGTTTGTTGTTGTTGTTGGGTCATTGACAAGGAACTGATAATGTTGTGTTTACCGTCCAGTCCAGAGATATAACTTTTTTGGGGACAAATCAGATACGCCTCAATTGAATTAGCATATACCAAAGTATGTGTTGCTGTTGTTTTTTACCGTAATTAAACAGTTTTCAGACTATCGGCAGTCAATAACATTCAAACATGAACAGCAAGCTAGCTAGCAAAACAGAGACAGCAGCAGTCCACTGTTAAACTACTATAACAACCCAAGTTTGCTCACAATGTAGAAATAACGCTATCTGATACACCAAACTTTCATCTAAGTATGAACTATCATAGTGAAACAATGTCTTCACCCACCTTGACGTGGTTTGTGTATCCTCCGGAATGACGTGCGTCCCTGTGGGAGGCTATAGACAGGTAATCCACCGGAACATATCCGTCCACCTCCTAACCAATTAAATTATGACTAAACTCAACATTAATGTGCTCACAATCATCAAGCCACAATCTGCTCTCACTGCCCCACCCGTCGGCTGCTGTGTCGAGCGTGTTGGCCATTCACAATTGTACATAAAGTTTTATTGAAACGCTAATTACTTGTTTACTAGCTAGCATAATGCTAACATATACGATGATCTGTCAAACTGTGAGCCGAAACTTCTAGAAAAATAAAAGAGATGCTGCTGAATGGGCACTTGAAGGAGGCTCGGAACACGTAGAAGATGGACGATGAATTAGTGATTAGCTAATTAAAGTTTCTGATTGCGCATTTTATGTAATTGTAAGCTATCATCGCATCTAGCTATAGTCAACGTTAGTCTAACACTTCGCGCAGGCGCAGTGAAAACATCTAAATAAAATAAATACATTTGTTTTCATTGTATTATTCAACAAAGGCAATTGGATTTGGAGTGATACTCCTTGTTCGTCCATTTAGAAAATGAAATATTAATTACAAAAAAAATGTAATCACACATACCTTCAACATTTATTTATTAATGGACAAGTAAATATATTAATATTCAGAGGGCAGTGACGTTTCTCAGTGTCACATTGCCTTTAGGTGTAGTGTACACCATAGCAGATTATTGCATCATGTCCAGTGGATGGACGGACGTTTTCTTTTCAACCTTGGCATATTGATTCATATATAATGTGTGTTTGTATGCATACTATATAGGAGAGGTTGGTTTTTAGCGACGGAGCGGAATCTAGGATATATTTATGATGTATAATATCTTCTGTCTTGATGGACAGTGATGAGTTTAATGGTGACAGTAGTGTGGTGTGTTTCTTTGTTTGCGTGGGTGGAAGAGGAAGAATAAGGTGGTGTTTCTGTTGTAAGCAGCGCAGCAACCGGCTGGCTGAGTGCCAGTTCTTAAACTTGGAGTACATGGAGCTCATGACTCTTGTTTTATTCAAGATATTCACCCACTTTAGTGCAAAGAAGCTGGAGAGGATGTTGAATATTTATCACAGGGAAACAAATATTTTTCACATGGTTAATGATGACGATGATTAAACTTAAAGGTAAAACAGGTAAAAAAAACCCTGTTGGACATTTTTTGAAACTGACAACTGAGTGAAACGGTTTTGAATCAGTCAGGTAGGAAGCAGTTCAGGGTTTACAGCACTTAGAAGCAGTTTATGCCTGAAAACCCGTGAAGAAAGGTGTCGATCCAAATCACACAAACACCCACAAACACGATAAATGTTCAATAGATTTCACTGGCCAACAAACAAACTATTATATATATGCTGTCCCTCTTGAAAAATACATGAAAACAGCTCCTCCGTTGAGGTAAACAGCCAAGTCTTGTTCAATATTTAATGTTTCAAACCAGAAGAAACATTTCCCAGATGTAGGAATCAAGCCAGCAACCGTCTGGTAGCAGTGCAGCCAGTAAAGTTGTGCACATACTTTATGGTTTTAAGTCCATTTACTCAGAACACTGCATTGTTTACAGCCTCTGTCGCCCACGTCTGCACCGCCACCTCCTCCAGATGTGTTCTTTCCTCAATTTTAATGTGAGTTCAGTGCAAACAGCATCATAAATATGAGTTTTTGATGAATATGGTGCAACTGGGATCTATTCCACCAGTCATCCAGTCCGCAGTGCTTCTCCGGGCTTCATCTGAGCTCCTTTATGAGTGTGAAGACTAAACAACTTTTTTGTTCTTTTTTCAATTCTGGTTTCGAACCTTCCAGCATGTTCATCATGTGAATTAACATTGAATGTAAATTGTTATTGATCATGTGGCTCATGCAGGAAGACGTTGCCATGCGTGCATGCTTGTTTGACGCATTGATTGGTTTCCAGCAGAGCTCCGGGGCAGTTTGTTGTTGTGGGTTTAAGATTGATATACAGATCTCTGAAAGCTGTTGGAAGCTCGCTCGCTCTCTCTCTCTCTCTCTCTCTCTCTCTCTCTCTCTGTTTACTGATGTTCATAACATATTAGGCCATCGCTCATATTGTCCTTGGCATGTTTGTGTGCAGTCTGTGGCAGAATGTCTGTGTGTGTGTGTAAGGTGTGGGCACAGTATGTTCAGTATGTGGTTGCACTAAGTCTCTGAATGTGAGAGTAGATAGACGGTTAGTTGAACTTCAATTTGTTTGCAGTTGTCTATCTTCAGTCTGTATCAGCAGCAGCACTCTGTCAGCTGTGTTCTTGTTCCTCTGCTTTCTTTCTTCTTGTGTAAATCTGTGCTTAGTTTGTACAAACTTTGTTGTAGCGTTGACGAGTGTCGCAGAGTTTAATTCCTAATTGTTCAGCTGGTAAATACTCTTGCTAACGGATACTTGTCGACTCATGAGTATCTATTATACTGTCGAGACTGTGAGAAGCCAGGTAAGATACCAAATACCATTGGATATCTTAAACTCTTCAGGGCTGCTGGGTATTTGTCAGCAGGTCTGAGGATCAGACCGTGTCTCTGTCCTTCAGCAGGACACAGAAACAGGCTCCCAGACGGACCTGTTCTATCAGGTGAGTTACATTTCTTCAGCTCCCCGTGGAAACGATCAGGCGGCTCAACTGTGTTCCTTCCTCTCAGCAGAGGCTTCCTGTGTGAGTGTGACTGGATCAAAAGGCTCTGCTGCTGATCACTGAGCGCCCGGCGGTGTCTCCAGGCCCAGAATGCACCAGGCTGGAGCACCTGAACTGGAAAATAGATTGATTTTGTTTTCTCCCCGTGGCGGCTGTCCCTGGTGCTGACCGTCGGGTCAGTGTCTTTCTGTGGGGCTGGAAGTACAGTTATTCTGAGGGAGAAACTATTTTCTGACTGTGGTTGAGAACATGCTGATAGAAATATTGATATCAAACTTCAGCAGTGCAGAGCAGGTCGAGGAGGTGACGAGTACCATGGAGGGTAGTGCGATCCTGTTGGCAGAAGGACACTTGCACCAAAGATCTCCACCAATGCTAATGTAAATAAATGCAGTTTTGCGCTATGTTTAACAGATCAGCCCTAAAATATAACGGGTTCTTTCTTGACCCATGCTTCACCTCTCCAACAAATTCGGTGACAATCAGCTGGATAGTTTTTGCATAATTCTGCTATCAGGCAGACAGACAAACCGATGCTAACGTAGCCTGCTTGGCGGAGGTTATCATACGGTTGTCTGATGACAGGATCAAGATGTAAATGATGCAATCTGTTGTCAGAGTCCAGTGGGTTCACATCCCCTTTGGTCACTGCCTCTAAACCTCCTGCTGTTCTGGCCTTTAAGGATGCAGGATTTCATTCCACTGACAGTGTGTGTGCCTCTTAGTTCAGGTACTTCCAGACAATCTGGTCACAGAGTCGGCAGCCAACCAATCTGCTGCTGGAGTTGGAATAACATGTTGTAAACTCTTGGGTGCTACTTCAGCCCATCACATTTCGGTATTCAGCAGTGTGTGTGTGTGTGTGTGCGTGTGTGTGTGTGTGTGCGAGCAGAAGCTGCAAACAGATTGGCCTCAATGTTAAACTGACCCAAACAACAGCTGACAAACTGAGCCCGAGGCGGGACGCTGACGCTCCTGCCAGCTC